>WBNQ01027432.1:28467-84304 GCA_013401375.1 Spizella passerina
ACAACAGTTGCACAAATAAAGTTATAGTTCCCAGGCTATATTGTACTTGTAGCCCTTAGCAGTTCTCTCTTCGCTCACCAGCCCTGTATGGGTTTCCACAGCACAGAAAGTCTCCAGTGTGTGACTGGAGGCTGAGGCAGGGGTGTAAAAGCTTGGAAAGCCTCCTCAGTGTTTGCTGAATGGGGCTACCACACCTAAAGAGTGCTGCCTGCATTCTTTTATAATCCTCTGGCTCCTGAGCCATTTAAAAGCTGTGATTTCAGGCATGTGAAGAGGCTTTTATGAATCTATTACTATGTGGTTTTCTGGCAGCTGACAGGACCATCTCTCTTGTAAGTCTAAAGTTTCAGTAAATGAGAGGCTCCAAAAATCAAACTGACTTCTCCTCCTAGAAAACTATTCTGCCAAGGTTGAACTTAAAGAAGCCCAGAACCCATAATTAATTTTTACATGTACATTCTCTCACATCTCTTTAAAACACCCCTGCCCCTATATTAGAGTGACTGTTCGTTTATTTGCTGGTGACTGGGCTTCTGTGTGTGTCCTGTGTGCTCAGAATGGCACATGACTACCTTTTTACTGGCTGGCAGAGGTTTTCTCAGCTCAACTTGAATTCAGTGCTGTAAATTTCTGTGCTAGCTGACAGATTTGCATATGCATGAAATTGCAGTGAAGCTCTTAATTAGGTTGATCATCACCTCCCATTACACAAAGCATCCTAAGCTTAAGTTTGCTGTCTGCATCGCTACTCCTTTGCTCCTCCTGTCTGCAAACGGTGTTTGAGTCTCTGTGTGAACCTGTTCTTTGCTTTTTTTTGAGAGAAAGTGCCCAGAAACAGAGGAAAGCAATGTGTTTCCTTTTGGGTCAAACTGAAAAACTGGTTGGGAACCCAGTATGTATATGAAGTATTATTAAATCAGGGATAATTTCCAAATTTTTTTTACTTGAGAGTGTATCAGCTGAGACAAAGATCAGATCCTTTGTGGTGCTTGATGCAAAGAATGGCCAGGGTTTTGCTTTTTGATGTGTTTTTGGGTCAGCAATGCTTAGGTGGTGAACTTAAAGTAGTAGTTGTACTTTTCTATCTAGAATATAAATAACACATTGTGTGTACTGGAGAGATTTTCTAAATGGATGTTATGAACTGTGGGTGACATTTTCATTGCTGCTTAGACAATGCAGTTCTGCTGGCAATCAGAGATATCTGTGCACTTAGGAGTCTGGGAAAAAAACCCCATCCTGAACAACTTAAAGCCAAAATACTAAAGAGTTCAAAAAAAGAAGCATGAAGCAAGGTAAACTCCTAAAATCCTCACCTGAGTATTCACTGCTCAGCATTGAAGCTAATACAGGAAAGTAATTAAATGTTTTAATTAGTAATGGCTTCTCTAGTGCATATACTAAATATCTAGAAGGTTCTGATTTTGCCACATACTGATTTTTCTTGCCAAGCTGCACTGAGACTGAAATATTTAATGTTGTTGACTTAAATCCTGACAGATAAAAAAATAAAAAGTTACCTGTCATTGCATAATCTTCAGGTATAATTTATTTTCCCATTTGTTTGGGACGATGGGAAACAATTATGTTGAAATTTAGTTTCCAAGTGTACAGTTGCTGAAGTGAAAAAGTTGGAGGGAAGAAAAAAACCCCTTATATTAAAATAACCTAGGCTGAGTGACTATAGTTCGATATTCTTCAGGTATTTAGAACCAGAACACCCTATTGTGGCTCTTGCAAGGACAGTCTTGCTGATGGCAAAATCTGTCTCAAGATGTTATGTTTTTTTTTAAAAACTATTTTTCTAGAATAATATAAAACCATAGCCAGAAAAACTAAATTGTATTTTGCCTACCTTTTAAAATCTATGTTCAGCATCCATTTTTCTTTTAGGAGAGGGTACATTGGGAGAGAAAAGGAAAAGCAAATAGAAATTCGGACAGGCTTTGTCTTGTGATGAGACCTTCTAGAACAATCTGTTCAGGCTAAGTAATTGGGAAGTGAAGTCATTCCTGGGTAGCTCGTGCATACTTGTGTTCATCTCTTTGAAGAGCTTTGGGTGTGCATTCAAGTTTAACCCTTGTATCTTTCAGATCACAAACAAAAATAATAAACCAGCAAAGCCTAATCCTCAAGAAAGACAAAAAACAAAAGAAGGACCTTTTCTAGATTTTTTAAAAAAATGTATTTGGAATGTTTTTAAGGGGAGATTACATATAGTAAATTCTTCTTGAGATGAGTGGGATGTTAAATGTTTTCTTCCCGAGTCTACCTAAGTGTTCAAGTCCTTTGTTATGTATTTGCTATGTAATGCCTAGAAGAGGACCTGATGACACAGAGAAATCCCACCAATACCTAGCAAATAGCATGGTCTTGCTTTGCAATCCCCATCTCCTTTTATTTGCAGTTGTTTCTTTTCTTAGGCTCCTGAGCTCCTCAAAGGAGAGCATATCTTTATCATAATAATTTACCATAATTTATAAGCGTATTTTCAAATGACAGGAACAATGAGATGGTGTTTGGGGAAAGCAGCTACATGAGAAATGAGTAAACTGTCCTGCAAAGATGCTTTGCTTTTCTCTGCTTGGTTTTGCACACCTGTTGCTCAGAATAACCTGTTGGTAACACCTTTTGTTTAACAAGTGTTAGGCAGAAATGACAGCCAAGAGTAGCCTTCATTATGCATCTGTCATTGTGTTAAACACAATATTCCTGGAATGAGTGAAGAATACTGATAGCAGTTCACATGCTGAAAATAATTTCAGGTGTCTTTTTCTCTGCTTTCTGCTCTGGTGCTTCTAGGAACACTGATTGTTTGCACCCCTGGACCACTTAAAAAAGCCCACCCAAAAGCAAAGCAAAACTACCAAAAATAAACAAAAAATAAAGAGGCAAAAGGTGTCTAAGAACACTTAGAGCTAGCTGCCATTTCTGGCAAGTCACTCTGCGTTAATAAGCTTGGCACTCATCATTTTATGGGTGTATTTTATTGTTTCTACATGTGCATTTGATTACCCAGAAGACCTCTAGCTTCCTGCCCCCGCAAGGTGGGAAACCACAACAGTTATAACCATCAGTGTAATTGGACATGCAAACAGTGACCTTGAATGCGTTGGGCCTGCTTCCTTGCTTAATTCGGGAGCCGCTGGTAAAAAGCCATTCAAATAAAACACGAGCTTGAAAGCGTTGCAGGGGAAACAATGTTACGAGCTGCACTTCGCTTATTTGCAGCTAATGAGTTGATGCTGTGACGGAGGAACAAAGGCTGTGTGCGTCAGGAGCTCCCGTGTTGTGTATTTAGACCCAGCGAGGAAGAAGCTCCGTGTGTGAACAACAGCACGTGGAGGGGATGGGACGGGCTGTTCTGGGTGTGCTCATCACGCTGGGCTGTGATGGAGCTGGCAGCACAGCTGGGAGGAAAGGATGTGTGCCATTCTGCAAATGGACACGCTCCTGGGGTTACTCTGTGAGCTTGGAGGGGGCTTGTGTATCCTTTGCATCTGCAAAGCTCAGAGCCCAGCACAGCTGTGGAGTGGTCCATGGTTGCTGTCTTGGCCAGTTTGTGACCACAGTGGATCTGTGTGTACCTGAGCCTGTTCTCTGAGCCCCTCTGTGCGTCTGATAAATTGTGTGAAAGGGGAATTCACTTTGAGCTGATGAGTTCTTTGACCTAGAGTCAAAAGTGCTTGAGAGACCAAATAAACAGCAGCGCATGAAAGAGACAAAACTAGATTAATTACTATTCATTGCCCAAAAGTTGCATTAATTGTCCAGATATGCTGGATATTATTTCCAGAGATACCAAACAATGATAATTTGTGGACACCCCTTTGGACTTTGCATTATTTAACCTTTCTTGAAGGCTACCTAACTCTAAAATATGCTATTAGAGAGCTAGTTAAAATTCAAGATAGCCTGAAAACCTTCAAATATCCTTCTGTTGGATATTCTCTTCTTGAAAATTTCTGCTTCTATCTCATTTTTTTTTAAATTGTCATGGGCCATGAAAGAGATTTCGAATTGGACATTTTTACATGTTTTCTTGAGCCTTTTGCACAAGTAACAGATCAGGAGAAAAAAGTTCTGAGTGAGTTTAGAAGACTAGAAAATGGGTGAGGGAGAAAAGAACATTATCACCAACCTCTTTCCCCTGAAGTTATGGCAGAGACAGAATTTAAATTCCACAGGTTTTTGGGGAAAGCTGCAAGTCTCTTGGGTAGGATTTGATCACAGTGTGTGGTGAAATATCTCAAAACATGACAGAGGCAGTCCCTGGGAACTGAACTACTCTTTCAGACCTTTAGGCAGCATCTGCTGCCAAAGGAGTGTGTTGGAGCGTTTGGGACCTGACAGTAACCAGGCTGATCTTCTCTGCAAGAAAAACTAGTAGTTAGGAAATTCTTGGTGCAATTTTTTTTAACCCCTGCAAGTTACCTGACAAGTCTGTCCTGTTCCCTCTCAGGCACTCTGTGAGGCCTGCTGGTTAGAGCATGTTATATTGGCTCTCGTTTCTTTAGTCTGGAGTATGGTCTCATTTTTAAGTGTATTTTTCTTTTTTGACTTTTTTTTTCTCCCTTGCTCCATGTAGCAGCAATTGTGATAGGTAGCAGCAACAGAATGACATCTTTGAGAAAAATAGCAAGCCACTTAATGCATTATCTTTTTTATTTTCTGGTCCCTATGAGGACTGACAGACTGTTTCACATGGGAAGAGCAAGGGAGTGACTGTCACTTCCACACTATGTGTTGGGGTTGTGGACAAAAGTAAAAGAACCGGTGATTTTATTCTCATACTAAATTTAGTGGACTCATTCATGCAGGGATTTCTCTCCTGGTGGAAATAGATTTCCTTTACCAATTCCCAAAATCTTTGGGAAGAGACTGTTAGAATTTTGTGGGACTTGACTGGCATCACCAGTCCTGCACCCTGAATCCTCTATATCTTTCACGCTAGAAAAATGTTAGAATTTGCAAAACGCCAGCAGAGATCTTTCAGGAAGCCAAGCTTCTGGACTGCATGGTGACTGACGAGTCACTCATGGTATTCCTCTAAATGTGCTGTTTGGAGGGAGTAGCTGTTGTATCTTTGTCCCTGATTTTTGGATTCATGGAGTTCTGTTCTGTATCATATCACCCCAGAGATATGAAACAGCAGGATTTCATTGTTTTAGAAATTAGAAGATTAGGCAGGAATAGTTGGAGAAGGATGAGGAAGGGGTTGTGTGTCTCAGCATGGAAACTTTTTACCTCTCACTTAAATCTTCCTCTGGACTATATAGAACCAGACAAGGATGTTCGAGTCTATTCTGGGTCAAAGCCCAGGAAACTTGTGAATCTTTTTTGCTTGCATTTCTTTAGAAACTATGCTGTGAACTTTATATCCTGAAGAGTCAATTTCCAGATGGTTTCAGACAGATGAATTTTGTGATGCAAGGGATTTCCTTTTTCCTGATTGCTCCATTGTTGGCTTCTTGCCCTCATGTCTGTGGCTTGGTGGATGTAGATTCTGTGGGTGAGCTTCCAGTGAAGTGAATGAGTGTAGTCTGTGGCAATCTTAGCTACTGCAGGACACTGGAAATAGGGGTGTAGGCTGTCACTTTTTCAGCTGTAGTAAAGAGAGCTATCTCTGCTCTATTCTTTTGGCTGTGGGTGTGACTTTTATCTTTTTCAGCTGTCAAAGGGACTCCTTACCTGAGTGACAAGTCACAGTCACATAGACTGTGGGCTTGCTTCCTTGCTACCATCTCTCTCAGGGCCCTCTAATACAATGTGTCTGGTTCCTTGTCCTGGTATAGGATGAGTTCTCTCAAGTCATCCCTAACTCAATCTGGTGTTCTTCCTGGTACTGTATCTCTTCCTTGAGCCTTGCATCCAAGCACAGAGGTCAGGGAGGTGTTGCTGGTAGAATCTGAGGCGAAGAGGGCACTGGGTGCATTGGCTTGTGTGCCTCTGTGCCATCAAATCCCCCACTCCACTGAGCAATGAGCCTGAGTTTCCCTTTTTTTGGTCTTTTGCTGCTGATGTAGGAGCAGAAGCTCTTCTGCATGCCCTTGGCATTGTATCCAAATGCCAGCTCTAGACAAGCTTTGGGAGCCTATGGCTCCTGGTGTTCACAAGCTGTCTCCTGTCCTGACCCTGTCTATTTGCTGATATCTGGGGTGTTCAGGGTGGTGTCATGATGTGGACAATGGACCACAAGTAAAACTTGAATAATGTTATGTGTTTCCAGAGAATAAAATAATCTCACAGCTTCTAAAGGAAGTGTGTGCCTGCATAGGGCTGTGCTGTGGTTTCCCATTCAGGCTCTGTGCAGTTCCACAAAGCAATGTGTCTTTCACCTTCTAAGACAAGAGGTGTGTAGCTGAGAAATGATAAATTTTGATTTGGGACACTGATCCATAAGCTGTAGCATAAATTTAGGGGTATACAGTAATTTCCTATAGAGCTTAATCTTTGATAGAACAAATGCCATGGATAAAGTTTCTAATCCTGCTTTTCTTCTATCCTTAAACACGTAACAAATTTAGCTTTAAGCTTCATTCTGAGTGATGAGAAGGCAGTGGCTAACTGTTCTGTATTGGTGCTACATGATGTGGTAGAATGCTGTATTATCTTACACTGGAATGACTACAAGCCCCTCTCTCTTTTCTCTTTGTATGGTGTGAAGTAATACCTTTGAATCTGCATTTGTACTGCTTTGAATTAAAGATGGTTTTATTGCAGACTTGGGTAAAATACCTGCACTGGAGTCACAGCTTCAGGTTTTCTCCTTTATTCCCCTTCCTCCAATGCAAAACTGGAAACCCAGATCTTCCTGTCCTTTAAGAGAAGTAAGACACCTTTGATCTTTCACCCTCACACTTGATTTCTTGTGTACCTGATATAACTCTGAAGGTCTTGGCACTCTGGATGTCTTTGGGCTTGAATGCTCATTTCCTTATTGCCACCTTGCACACCTTGTTCAGGTTAACAAGGCCAAAAAGAAATATTGAAGGTTTGCCCATCATAACATCCGAAAGTTCACACAGGTTTGTAAATGAAGCCTCAGCAGAAATTAGCTGCTTTATGATGAATAAGAATTAATTTATCTCAGTCCAGAATGCTCCTGTGAGGACTTGTCTTGCTGCAAGGACTGAGTGGTGCAAAGGGATCAGTCTGTGCCCACTGCAGTGGTGTGAGTCCTCATCTAGGTGTAAGTAGAGATCTGGAATCAAACAATGGGCTTGTGTGCAAAATTGTGTGCATAATTAATACCTCCTTGGTGTTTGGGAAGTTAATGGAACAGAAACAGCTTCTTCAGAGAATGGTGCATTTTAACCCTTTGTTAGCTAAATCTCAACATATTTATAACGAAAAAATCTCCTGCTACAGTGCTGCATACTTGTCTCTGATAGGAAACTGATCTTCCCTAATGCTCTAGATTGTTACGTGGAGTTTTATCTTCAACACTGATTCTTATTTTTCTAGTATGAGATGCAAGGAGTTGATAGAGGGTTCTGGGTCACTTTTGGCACATGAAACTTAGGTAAGTTATTGCCCTCTTGTATTTGAATTACTACTGTGTTTTATCTTTGCTAGATGCAGCCTTGCTCTGCTTGAAAACATACATGCTACTGCTGTAAAGCACTTCTTTTCTTTTTTTTAAATGGGATGATTTTGGCCTTTTTCTATTCTGTTACCATTACCAGTGGTCTCCTCCTTTCAGTTGGTCTCAGATATTAAGCTAGATGGCTTCAGTTTTTAAGGCCTTCAGCTTATCCAGTCTGTATAATTTTCTCTATATCGTAAAGCCAACTTTAAGGGACTTTGATCAACTTTTTCTTTCACTCCTTTAAGTGAAATTATCAAGCAAATAGTTTCTCTTCATGCTTAGAAGTGCTCTTCTGTAAGCCTCCTCAAGAAGAAGCAAATTTCCTACTACTTAAGCAGCTACATAGCTTGTCGTGGCAGGAAAGATGGAATTAGAAATGAGGGTGAGGACCTTTGGCATGGCCAAAGCAGTTTCAGTGTTTGTCCCTCATCTGCCCAAGGTGGAAGATGCAGGGGTTGCTCTCCCCACGTGGAGCCCTGCCTTAGAAGACAAGAGAGCACCAGGAATGCATATGGATTGGGTCAGGGAATTTCTGGAAGGAATTTCCCAATTTTTCAGGTGTTCCCCCTTGAGCTGGCTGACCAGCAGGGTGCTCAGCACTGGGCACCAGGGGAGGTGGCCAGCAAGCTGGTGGGTGCGCTGGGTTTGTTGGGATGCAGCAGCTCTGTCCCTTCTGCTCTGACCACAGCTGCAGTGTCTGTGCTGAGGCTTGGTGGTGGCTTTACTGGGACTGGGGAATGGCTCAGAGGTGCTGACTTTGGTCTTTGCCCAGCGTGTCTGACATGAGGCTGCTCTCCCCTTGCCTCCTGGTGTGTTCAGTGCAGAGAACTGGCCCAGCTGTGTGAAACTCACTCCTGGAAGCCAGATCCTTTGGGATCTACCTTCAGCTCTGCATCACATGTGCTGTATGACCTTGTACAAGTCACTTAATCTCCCTGCTGTTCAGTTCTCTTTGCTGGCCAATGAGACGATAATTGCCCCACTGCTCACTGCAGTGGAAATTCACATGCACTTAGGAAATAGAAACTGGCATCCACTTTCTTTTTTCTTTCTCAGTGTTAACCTGACCAAAGCATGTGCTCTGTGCCTGCAGACTTGCAATACGTAGCATGCAGTGTGCTTTCAGTAAAGATCAGTCTGGAAGAGCAAGGGAACTATGTGAGAGCAGAAAGATCTTGGGGTAGAAGTTATGCAGAACTTTAACTTCTCAGTTCCTAACATATTTTTGAAGTCTCAGACTTTATGCGTGACAAGTTCTTAACTGGCGAATAAGAAGGTGGTGGAATTTAAGGAAAAAGCAGATTAAGAGATCTAGGTACTGCTGAATTTCTTTAAAAGTTGTTCCCAGAGCAGTTATGGATGGCCCGTCCCTGGCAGTGTTCAAGGCCAGGTTGGATGGGGCTCTGAGCAACCTGGGATAGTGGAAGGTGTCCCTGCCCATGGCAGGGGTTTGGAACGGGTTGAGCTTTAAGGTCCCTTCCAACCCCAACGATTCTGAGCTTCTGTGATCTGATCCTCCTAATCCCATTGTCTCACTTAAAAAAAAATAAAAATTAAAAAGTTAGAGTCTTATTTCTTTTTATCTTCTTATTAATCAGTAAGTTCATTAATCAGTACACCTCCTTGGGTCCAAGGATACCTTCCTGCATATGGAGGAAAGCCAGTTTGATTTTTCAGCTGTGATTAGTGAAACATTTTCTGAAGGGACAGATTTAGGCCAGACACTTGCATGTGAGACCTGAAAGTGCCATTTCAGAATGCAGTAGTTTTTAACCAGAATGTGTGGCTTTTTGAGCATGTGCTTTTTAATGTTCTTATATGGGAAACCATACCTAAGTTTCTCAACAGGGCTTTGAGACAACTAATTTTGGAAGCGTGTGAGTAATGACATGTAATGAAATATGTGCCCTACCCTTGTTCTGACCTTCTATTAATGGGAAATGTCTTCCTAAAATACACTGGAAATGTCTGCCTAAAATACTTTCTACAATGGTTTGAAATTTTTTAAATCACAATGGAAGAAGCTTTTGAAAAGCTGTGCAGCTCTGTAACCATAAAATATAGAAACATTGTCCTTGGAAAAATTTAACTTTAAAAAAATAAATGTCTATTTAAGGGATCACAACTTCTGAGCAGATTTAGTTTTGTGTATTGGTTTATGTTCTTAACTAACTAACAATATTAAATAAAGCTTTTACTCACTTTAATAAAACAAGCGTGCATTTTCAAATGCATCACAACCAGCAGACCTAACTGGAATTGGGATTGTGGTTGCCTTTGCAGGGAAAGCTGCTGGGAATGGCACTGGCTGTGCATGGGCTGTGCTGTTGCTTTGGGGCCACCTGCTGGAGCCCTCCCTCAGGAGCCTCCATTCCCCCACACCTATTTTTCTCCAGGCATCATTTGCTTCTCCAGTGAATCTTTTTTCTCCCCTGACTCTGAATGCTTGACTTGAGGCAGTTTCCATCCCCAGACTGATCCTGGGCTCCTGTGTCTTAACTGTCGTAGGGAGCAGCGGCAATTTATCTGAATTTATTTTTAGGTAAAGGAGTCAGTCTCAGGGGAAAAAAAAAAACCAACAAAACCTATCAAACAGTGAATTTTGGTTGGTTAAAAAGGAGGTTGTTTCTGGAACCTGTCTATTGTGGATGTGATAATATTATTTTAATTTATGCTTAAGTGGCTGAGGTGAATTAGAAACATGTCTGCCAACTTGAGTAAAGAACAAAAGCTCCATAGATCACTTGAAAAGTTCAGGGATTGTCGTTTCAGATGAAGAAGCTTCTGACTGTTCAGGATAATTGTGGGGTTTTTTGTTTGGTTTCTTTTGGTTTTGATTTTTGTGTTGAAGTCTATATTATGAGGTAGTTCAGTGCTCCATCACAAATATTGTTTTTGCTGGTGTGCCCCACTTTTTATGCATCTGCAATACCAGGTTTTTCAGAGCTCAAATGTAGGTCTGGAGCCAGAGTCATGCTACTACTACTTTTTTAATTAAAAATACTGTTCTCTCAGAAGTTTGTGTCAGAGATGGATGATGTGAAGTTGGATCCTTCTTCCCAACTACGAATTGATTAGGATATCTCAGAGTAGCATGACTTTATTTTGGTATTTGTTGAGCAGTGAGAAACAGTATATAAAAGGAAATCTGGAAAATATTAGGCTTATAAATTAGCTGTCCTTGGATCCATTTTAAAAATTTTATTTGAGGCCAGTAGTGCTAACTAACTTTCCAAAAAGTGATTGTTTTATGGGAAAGACACCTTGGTATTTACTTTTTTTCTTATTTTTATTTTTTTAATGATTGTGGCCTTTTGAGCAGCAGATAGTTAAAATGTGTGTCACCATCTCCTGTATTTTCTAAGAAACATAAAAAAATACAAGCAATATCTAAGAAACAAAAGAGCAAGAGGATTTCAGTGGTTCTGGCTTTATGACATCCAGGGTTGTTTCAGGTGAAAGTCACACATAGACTGTGTGGAGCAGGAATCTGCGCAGCAATTCCTTGGAGAAGGAAAAAAAAAGTACACAGATTAAGAAAGCTCCCTTCCACACATTTTTTTTTCCCTTTTAATTAAGCATATCCTGTCAGCTGGTCAAGAAATTAATTTGCTCCATCAGATTATGAAACAAATGTTATGTGCTGTGCACATTAGAGATAGTTTGTAATTTTCCCCATTCTGCTGCCAAAGACTTTCCAAGTAGAACAATGCTTTTGTTTGTACTGACGAAGGTGAAACTGCAGAGAAAAGCACTCTCCAATGGCACAGGTGCCATTTCAATAATGGCTCTCATCAAACTGTGTCCTTCAGCCTTGTGCTCCACTGATGACTTTGGTGTTCTTCAGTGCCTTGCATCTTTAAAAACAATATTGATCATTGCAGATAGGGTTTTAACATTGATATACAGAGTGACCCCTCTGATCCCCTCTGTCTCCAATCAGTCCTGAGGGCTTTTGTTTTTTTTAAATAAAGTCTTAATGGTCAGACTTGAAATTCTGAACTCCATAGGACTTAGCCTGTTCTGAAAAAAAAATCCAATAAAAATGAAGTTGTGTTTTAATCTGTGCAAACCTATTTCTAGAACAATTTGGAAATAAAAAGTAAACACTTCTTTAAAGCTGCAGTTTCAAAAGCGAGGTAAACTATTTTTACCTTTTGTTATTTTCTTTCATTTGTCTTGTGACTTGCAAGGTGACTAGTCCATCTTCCATCCTACCTATCACAATTCTTGCCTATTTTTAGTTACTGTGAAATTTTTCAGTTAGCACAGAATAAGGATCCTGAATCTTCCACTTGACTAACTTTGTAGTTAATAAATTTTCTAGGGATTGATTGGTCAGAAACAATTAGTATCTGTAACTTGAACTACATGTTCAAAAGGGATCAGTGCTTTAAGTTAAAAATTTATTCAAAAGAATAATGGCTGTGTTCCTGGATGAAGAACACACTTTCAAATCTGTTCCTTACATTGAAGGATTTTATGGATGGTTTGTTGCATGGGAAGTGTAATGGTGTAATTATGATGCACTGTCAGAAATCCCTTCAAAATTTTAGGCTGTCTTTGTTATAACTAGGGAAGTTCTTGTTTTTTAAAAAGCAAGGCAGAAATCAGTATTTTTGGTAGGTGATTCTATGGTGTTTCTCTCTGCATCTTTGAGCTCTGCCTTTTCTCTCTCTGTGCAGTGCTACCAGAATCTACAGGATTCCAAACAATGAATTTAATGGCTGAAAAGACAGCTGCTGGAGTTAGCAGACCCCAAGAAACAAATGACTACCAGAGTTTCTTATTGAACATCACAGTTGGCAGCCAGCTCTGTGTGTGGAATGACATCCATTAGTGCAGTGCCACAGAGGTGCCTGAACTTGACCCTGTGGTTCCCTTAGGGTTTTGGATACTGCTGGAATTGTTGTCAATACTCCTTTAAAATGACTGGTGGTTCAGGGCCAGGAGTGGTATCTTGGAGTATAATTTTGCCATGAGGTCATGTGTTACTGGGATGGATGTTGTTAATATGTTGGCAGATCATATCAATACATTTTAGGCACATTCTAAACGTACGCTTGAAATGGCAGCCTAATCTCAAGGGCACTGAACTTCGACAGAAAGTCATCGTTTGATATTTCCTGGTAGTTTAGCCATGAAATGATGGCTTCCAGAAGAGAGCACTTCCAGGTCTGCTTCTCATCAAGTCTTGCTCCCTTGTATTCAGCTTTATGTGTTAAAAATTTATGTTTATTATTAGTCATTGTACAGCGCCACATAGAAAACTAAATGCACACATGGAAATATTGGCACTTTAGAAAGGAATATATGCAGAAAATATATGTATTATGGTTTAATGCCGTAAATTTTTCTATTTATAAAGTCTTGAGGAGGTAGGATTCTGGAATTCTATTGAGTCTAAATTTGTGTAATTTAATAGTTTTGATATCTTAATGTTGTGGATATACTGCATGCTCTCCTCTATGCAATTGAAATAACCTGATATTCAAGCTTTTTACATGTAATGTTGGGCCTTGCAATGCTAAAAATTAACTGGAATTTCATTTATTATTCAAGTTAATGTGCAAAACAATTGTTTTGCCTCTTTCTGACTTCTAGCACTGTTTTCAGAAATGTGTTGCATGCTGTTAGCAAGCACTTGCTAGGTATAGTTTGAATGCCCCAGTAAAAGCTGTAATATAAATAATTTTACATCTGTATTAACACTGGAATAACACACTGGGTGTGCTCTCTGGCGCTGGGCTTTTGCTTCCTCATGCTGCCCTGCAATGATCTATCAGAATTATGGTACTATGGTCACTTTCCCCTCCCAAGGCTGTGGCCTTCAGGTGGGCTACAAAATGTTACTATCTCTTAAGTCTTTTTCACCAATGAATTTTGATATATCTTTGTTATGGAGGTTGCCTGGCAGAATCTGAGATTTCACTGCAAGATAAATAGAGTTTCTTTTTCCTGCAGCATCAAAAGACTGTCCCCAGAAATGTATGGAATTCCCAGAATGTGTCCTGGCTTTTAGAGTTGGAAGTGTGTGGGCAGGTGAAAAGTAAAGTGCTTATCTGGCAGCTGGGGGCTGTTACTCACAGCAGAGTTGGTTGTCCAATTAACAGTTGATTGCTTATTTTTTTATGTTACACAGAGTCACTGTATTCCTGATTAGGAGCTCTTCCTCTAAGGTTTGAAGCATCTAACATCTTTTATTCCTTCATCTTAACTTCTCTTCCAAGGAACTCCTTTGCTCATTGAGCGTTCAAGTTTTTTGAAGTCGCATTTTGAAACATAAGTGTTTTGGACTCTAAACCACCTTCAAATGCCTCTTGGATGCAGGCCTCAGAACAGATTATAACTTTCTTGAGCCATTTTCTCTGAATGTTACCTTGTTTAATTCAGGGCAGGTGAGTTCAAATGGTGCAGCAGAATTTTTTTAGCCTTGTGATAGACAATTAGAATTTCCATTAACAGCCAACTTGACTGTTGGAATAATAGAAATAGTTATCCTCCTAATTTTCAGCCTGAAATCTGTCTTTTGTGTGTTGAGGGCACAAAGCTGAAGCTCTTTAAGCACAGTGTGGATTTCACTTTGGAAATTTAATCTGTATAGTCTTTTTTGAGGAAATGGAGTACTGAGTATTCCTGTATTCCACAGCATGTATTTACAGAGATTTTTGTATTTACAGAAAGGCTCTCTCACCATAAATTAAAAGCTGCCTGTGGCTTTCTAGACCCTCTTGATTCTTTTCTTCCAGGGACACTTGAACTTTCCATCATGCTTAAAGCAAACTGAGAAGTCAAGTTGCTGCAGCTTTTACACATCACATCTTCCCCTCAGCAAATACCTTCTGTCCCCTGGAAATGGAAATACCTGTGTTTGCTGAATTCTGCTGCTTTCACCTCAGCAATGTGAACCTGTCATGCAGTTTCTCTTCCTTGTTTCTGGGCTGTAACACGTGAAGGGTGCCTTGTTCTGCCCCCAGCGCCCCTAGAAAAGTGCAGCTGAGAGCTGAATGTGGAGAAGCTCAAAGGATGATGACAAGGCTGGTTTCTGTGAAAGCATCTGTCAGCTATACCTTTAAATAAATAAAGCAGAGGGTCATAATGGAAACCCTGGTTGAGAGCACTTATCCCAGCTTCAGATCTTTCTCACGGTCTTCATCTTGCTTGCCAGCACTGATGAAAGTGCCTTTCAGGCACACTGGTTTTAGCAGAAGGGGCTTGAAAAGTCATTTGGGGGGATCAGGTGATGAGGTAGGCCAGATGCTCAGGTCTGGCATCACTTTTGTGGCATTTGCAATAAATCAAATTAAGTATCTGTCCAGGTCAAGGTACGATTGCTTCTTCCCCATTTGTATATTTATCTCTCTGTTGATTTTTAGTCCCTTTCACTGTTTCACAATTGAAGAACTAAAGGTGCTGTCAAAAATATCAATATTGCTTCTGGAGAGATTTTTAGAGAGCTAGGAATGTGGGTATTTCTTTATGGAACATTTAAAACCGTAGCCCTTATTCACTTACCATACAATTACCCTCCAACTTTTCGTGCGCTACTACATCGGCTGTACAAGATTGTGGCATAGTGCTTTTCTCCTTTGGTGTGGAGGCAATGTTTCCTTTCTTCTCCCTTGTTTTGCTTCTTTCGGGCAGGATACTTACTTACTTGGCTACCTGCAGTGTCCAGAGGCTGCTCCCCTAAGGAAGGTGTCTGTGAGCTGAAAATCTGACCAAGTCCAGTTTTCTGCAGCATTATAAGATGCATGTGCTCTAGAAGTCATGATTCAGTGTTCTCTGATCTTTAAAGGGGGAGGCAAAGTGGTTTGTAGCAGTGCTGCTGGGGTGACAGTAAAAAAAAAAAGGAAAAAAGTTCTTGAATTGCTTTGTCAGATGAAGCCAGAACATAGTGTTCAGCTAGCCCAAACAAGAAAAAACATTGGAAGTAAATATTGTTACTTGTTTAAAGAAATATTATGTATTTAGGGAAAGTAATCATCAAAATGATTTATTTTAAAAAAGAGTATTTTATTTAGAAAGACTTATTTAATTTAGGTTTGACAACAGCAAAGCAGAGGAATAGTCTAGTCTTGCCAATTTTTCAGAAGCTTCATTTTATAATCCAAGAACTTTTAGTCATTTTCTTTTAGTGTTTGGATACTAAATAATTTAAACTCTGCTGCCTTAAATCCACTGTTACAAGAAAAGTGGATAGTGGTGTAGTGAGTGCTCAGACCAACTGTATAAAAGTCCAACTACAAAACAAGTTTTAATTGTATTGTGGCACTCAGTTTCTAGAACATTTTTCTTCTCCTCTGTTAAAGGAACATGTCTCCAGAACTGGCTGATGAAAAATGACACCTTTCCCCTTATTAAGCCTGATGTAAAGAAAACCGCAAGAACTCTCTTGATTTCTAGTGTTGGGTGATGCCCTTACTGCACATATGAACTCACCCCTTCCGTGGTTGTTGTGTTCCTATGTTGGGGTTTCATGTTAATGATGAGCACATTGGAAGCTTATTGTGAACTATCTGGGGAGGGCTGATAAATGTTCTGCAGTCCAGTGGTTCACATCTCTTGGTCATGTACTTCTTTTAAACGTAGCATATTCATTTTCCTCTTTCTTACTCAGTACCTGTCATCTTTTTCCTGTTAATCCTTGCCTGCTCTCAAAGGAACCAGCACCTCCTAGCAGGATGCAATAACATTGCTTTTTGTGAGTAGTTAACCTTTCCTCTTGAAGCATCTTGACGTCTGGTTTGCATTTCTACTGCAATCATACCCTTTGCCAAGCCCTTACAGGCCTTTCCTGCAATAATTCTGGTGCTGTATCCTAAATGACTTTTGATTCATTGTGTGCTTTGTGCTTTGGTACACTGCCCGTAATTTAAATCATTTTTACAGACTTTAACCTCCCAGAAGAGCCAGGTAAGTGTGATAGAAGCCTTGCCTATTTGGCTGTATAGTTAACCTATTTTTCGTAGTATCAGACAACCCTGCATTGTATGATCTTTCATGTGCAATAAATGTGCTTTCCTACACGGGAGCCAGAAGACAGCATTTCTTTGACAAGGAGTCATGGAGCTGGTTAAAAATTATGCCATTGTTTCCTTCAGGAAGCACCAACTCTACTTTTCCTTAGGAGTTGGAACAAAGACATTAACAGGAAGCTCCATCTGATAGAGCTAAGCTAAGACAAACAGAGCGTTCGCACTCTGTCTGTGGAGGGTTTTTGATGGTAAGTGACAGCTGAGAGCAGTGACCTGTCTGCAGGCTTGACCTGTGCTGGCCATAGCAGAGAGGAAGTGTGTGCTGGGCAGGAAACTGCTGTGGGCAGCTCCTGGAGGGAGTCATGCCTCTCTGCAGGAACGTGAGGGTACGGCCCCTTCTGCTGGGCATCCTCCTGCCACAGAGAGGCTGTGCCCCTCCTTCCTTCCCCTGCCTCAAAAACAAAACAGGACAAGAGATGACAAATCCTGAGAGGAAAACCATGCAGAGAGCCTGCATGGACAGAGACCTAAACCCCTACTTTTTTTTTTTTTTTTAATTTTTTCTTTTTAATTATCAGCACTGAAGTACTTTTGATGTATTTATTCTTTTTTAAACTTGCTTCATCTTCAGGTATGGTTTGTGTAGGTTGCTGGTCTCTTAACTCCTTGCTACAGTGATTCTTCTCTTTTTTTTCATGCTAATGCATTAACAGTTACTGCAGTTAATAAAATTAGTGCATAATTAGGAGTGTTAAAGTTGGCTTAAGGTGTGGGCAAAGAGGAATTGAGTACAGGGCTCCTTCTTTCTAACCGTGTACCTTCGCCAGACCATTCTCTTACACTTTTTTTTTCTTGTTAATTGGATAAGTGATGAAGGACCTCTGGTGTCCACCAGCTGGATAATTAAATGCTTATTTAGCTTTCCATCATTAGCCTGGTACTGTGCTCTCATAGTCATGACAGAGTTGGTGTTCTTTAAGTATTCAGTTCAGACTTGCTAAAGGGTCCAGCATGAGGCCTACACATATGGGGTGTTTACGTAAGTGAATTTCATTAAGATTAAAGTTTTCTCTGCCTTGTGAAATCCTGTTTCTTTTTAAAAAAATCATCCCTGGGTTTCTCAGCTTTAAAAGTACTGGTTGGTATTTATACTTGACACTATACCTTGATGATCCCTTAAAATAAATTGCCATCCTGTATTAGATTCCTAGCCATGCTGTTTATGTTCATAGACTTCTTTCTTCTCTTATCATCAGCTGTCCTTTATTTTACAAATTCTACCTGTTCCCCTTCTTTTACCTTTTCTTAGATTTTTTTATTTCCCTCAAGCAATCTCAAAATACATTGAGTGAAAGAACAAAAACCTGGTGCCTTGCTGCAGTGAGAAGTTACTTGATATGGGTTAGTTCTGAATGTTTTCTTGTTTGTACTGTGGAAATGAGTATGTGGTAGTGTGAGAGGTGGTTAGGGATTTATGTTGACTTATAGTATTTTCATGAGGATTTTCCTGATGTAAATTAAGTAAGGAGTTACTTTGCTGGCATGGAACACAGCAGAATGTATGACAAAATGAAAGAGTCTTCAGTGTGTCTCTTACCTGAAGTTGTCTTTCTAAATGCACATTGCAATAACAGTCTTTGTAACCTGGAAATCTGCATGAAAATGTCCTTTTCTGGCACCATTGACCTTTTACTGCAAAGTGTCAGCAGGTATAAGCCACGGGGATGAAAGATTAGATAATGATGCTGTCATATGTTTTAATGAACTAATGTGAACTGGATATGCAGGAGCATTATAGTTTGCAAATTATGATGATGGAGATAAGAATCTGCCCAAGCTCAATCTGCACACTCATGTTGTTCATTCTCAATGTCATCCTTCCAGTTCTTGTAAGGCTTTATGCTTAGAGGAGGTTAAACTTTAAATTACATTGTTTACTTAAGAAATGTGTCACACTTAGAAGCTAAATGTAAAAAAAAAATATTTAGTCAGTAAAAAATCCCACAAACTAACAAAATCCCACAAAACAAAAGCACACCTGAGTTACAGGGTAGATTATTGATAATGTATGTGACTGAACACAGTTGTGCACTCAAAATCTATTTGTGTAAAAATAAGGGCAGATTCAAGAAGAGGGCTTAGGTAGAATGTTAAGCACATAGAAGCACTCTAAAGACGTTTTCTTTTTTTTTTGCATAATATTTCTTTTTTAGTTACAGTTGTTTTCTCCAGTAGACAGAGAGGATGAACTGCACCTAGCCCTTGACCTCATGCAAAAGAGAAAAAACCACAGATGCTGGTAACTGTAATGGATAAAAATGGTTAGAAAAATCAGACTTAAGGCAGCTTGTGACATTGAACAAGGAAAAACTGTCTGTCTTCCTGGATGGTTAGAGCTCAAGTTGATATAAATTGAGCTGAACTTTGCATGTCCCTTCTCATCTATTAAATCTGTTTAAGGTCTCAGCTCAGCTTATAGCCTAATGGCAACATTTTCCTGGCTTATGGAAAGACTCCCACTGTGAGTATGTAAGAAACACTGCAAGAAGGAATGAAATCTACCCACATTTTAGTGCTGGTTTTGATGATAACAGCTGCATGCACATGAGACTATTAATCTGGTGAGTAAGTACTTCCAGCATGTCTCATGCACTGTTTTTATAAATGTTCTGGTCATATCACTGGCCATATTTTATGAACCCTTATCAGTTCTCCTACCTGTGACATTCACTAAATGAGCATTGTTATCTCTCAGTAAGTGGTTTATTGTTCCTTTGATCATTCTGCACATTGTTTCAAGCCACAAAAAAGACATGCTAATGTTCAAAAATCAAAGTTAAATATAGAAAAAACTCAGCAGCTCAGGGCTGAAGGCTGTGCAGTACTGATAGCTACGTATAATGTGTCAGGTTCCTGCAGCTAACCCTGAGGTCAGGGAAAAAGCCATAGGTCTGTCTGTAAGTCAAAATATATCCTAAAATAGTCATAAAACATTAAATCTACCTTCAGCTCTTAATAGATTTCCTATCTGTTGCTAAGTACAGCGCATATGCTGGCTGGCTATGTTCCCTTGTTGGCCGAATGATTGTTTTGTGGAAATGCTCTCTGTTAGAGACAAAAAAATTACCTAAGCTGTCTGACTGACACAATGAAGCAAGACAGAACTTATTTATTAACTGTTTGCCCACATGAGCACACCTGTGCTTGGGATGTCCCTGAGCTCCAAGTGTGACTGCAGTGCTGCACCCTGGTGTTCCTTGCACACTGAGAGCTCCACTTCTGGCTCCCTTAGGGATGGGATAACAGCTGCCTGGGAAAACTGAATTGGAGAGAGAACCAGAGAAAACTGGCTGAGTGAAACAGTGCTGTCTGAGAGGGCACAGGTCTCCTTGTGCTGGTCTAGCAAAAACCATCTGCTGCTTTGTAATGTCCACACTGCTGTAGCAGTGGTGATGTGGTTTCTCATCAGGCAGTACAGAGATGGTCAGCCACTTGCAAAATTCTTGGTTTAAAAAAACCCATAGCACTGTTAGATATGACTTAACCACCAAGCTGAGTATTTTTGAATGCATCTACTGATGCAGTAGATGTGACTTATCTACATGCAAGTAGATGCTGCTGGTAACCTGGGAGGGACAGCATGAAAAACTTCCCAGGCTATCTGCTCATCTCTGCTGCTTGCTTGGCCCCACAATCACAGAGAGAGATCAGAGCTGATGAGAGCCTGAACTCATCACTCTGCTTCCTTTCCTGAAGATGGTCACATTTGTGCATAGAGGGCAAACAGGCAATGGATTTCAGGAGATAAAACTCGTGGTTTGCAAGAGATGAAGCCCTGTCTGACTGTTAAGAGTGCTAGATTTTAAGAAATTCCTAATGCTGACCATCTTTCCTTTAGAGGAAAAATGTATATTGAAAAAATTATGCCATAGTGGAGTTAGTTGCCCATTAGTTTGTCTGATATTTACTGGTTGGATGAAGAGCTTACATGTTTAGCATGTGTATCAAGACAAGTGTTTTTTCTTTCTTTTTTTTTTTCTTTTATATATGTAGTAATAGCAATCACAGTACAGTGATAAGGTTATTTTATGAAAATTGTAATGTTTGCTTTTCTGAGGCTGGCCAGTTAAATTGCTCCAGGATGATTTTTGCATAAGCAAATTCAAATTTAGGGCAGAGTCTGTCCCTGCCACTGTTGTTTGTGACTAACTCCTGTGGACTTGTCTGCTGCCTAGGCAGTAACTGGGAATCTGTATTCCACTTAGGACTGAAGAAAGAGGACATAACTGTCAGAAAAGAGGGAAAAAAAGTGCCAAACTTCCTGTTTTCTAGTTTACTGGTGCCTCACTTCTTACACTTCAGAGGTGGAGAAGGGAGCCACTAATACCAAAACAAAAACAAAGCTGAGTTTTGGAAGGCAACAAACAGTAGGCTCATGCCACAGGAGGAGAGCACCATGTGTGTTTGTTTAATGTCTTAATTTTGCACCTTCTGTTCCTTGTGTGCAATTGATCTAAGCAAAGTAGCAATGCCAGGGTAACAGGATGAGTAGCTCAGCTGTGCTGGCACCTTGTGGGTGTCACGTCTCCCTTGCCAAAGGAGCAGACATGAAGCGGCAGTACCTGACCAAACATCTTTGGTTTTGCTTGGCATAATGTGTATTTGTGGTTATGAAGGTGTTTCATGCATCAGCCTGGAAAGAGCACAGCAGTGAATTGTAAGAACTTCTCTGAGGGTGAAAAAAAAAATAAAATTAGTAAGACTGAAATGGGTCCATGTGCATGAAAAGCCATAAAAGTAGGCAGGTAGTGAGGTGAGTGGCACTTGATGCAGTTCTTACCTCAGCCACCAATTTCTCTAATAGGAGCAAGCAAAGAGATTTGGCAAACGATTGACCCTAAGTTTATCTTTTTGTCATTTCGGCACATGAACTTTCAACTTTGATGCTTATTAGGTTTTGTGTTTGTTTAGGAAAGGGACAGGAATGGGATAGTCTTTGCTTTGGTTGCCCCCTTGTGGTTTCTTGTGCTGGCTGGGTTAAACATTCTGATGTGTCTACTGCTACTAAGGGGTATAGTAAACGTGAAGTGGTGCTGCTCATCCCTTGTAACTCATTGTTTGCTTTGAACTGCTAATTCTATGTATGTTGGGCTCCAGAGAGCATCAGCTCTCTCTGTGCAACTGATTCCATTTATTTTCACATTGGCATGTGTATTGCTCTTATGCAATTGTGAGACTATTGCAGACAGAAGGGCTGGATACTTAGGGAACATTTATGTTGTGTTTCAAATGACCTTTGCATTCTCCTGCCGTGTCTGCACAGCTTACTTGTGCTTAAGAATGCCCAAAGGCAGAGAGATACAGGGTAAAATAAGACTTTAGAGATGAAACAAACACCCACATACTTTTATTTTGCTTAGGTAAAATATATTTTTATATGGGTACTTGTATTGATATGTGATAATCTCTGTCCTATTAGTTTCATTATCTATTTGATTTTTGAGCCTAATTAGCTACAAACTTATCTCCATTATTTGGTAGCACAATCTCAAAGGCTGGACTCAATAATCTCAAAGGTCAGGCTTGGTCTGAAGTATTTCCAACCTTAATGATTCTGTGATTCTGGCATCATTTTTTGTTTGTGCTTTGGACTTGCATATGCTGTATCATGAAGCAGTCATTGGGGGGTGTAGCCTGTGTCAGCATTAACACTGTTTTGTTTTCTTGAGTGCTTGGTCTTTCAAAAGATTCACCCAAAGAAGTGCTCACTTCTATGAATAAAGGCAGAGGCTCTGGGTGACTTCAGCTGAGCTATGTCAGTCTTATGTCCTGGTTTAATGCTTCTCTTGATTTCAGTTTTATTCGTTATGCCAGTTCTCTTTTGTTGTGGGTTTTTTTGAGTTTAAAGATGGTTAGCTGTTTTAGAGATGATTAACAGGATGGGTGATTTAGTTTTTGGATTTTGCAGCAAGTTTCAGTTGAGTACAAAGGATTGGTGTTGCTTGTCTCAAGAGAATTGTGAGAAATAGCCCTAACAACTAACGCTGTGTTTAACAAGTGGATGTTTTCAGCCTTGCTGGTTGCTCATGTTGTGTTTTTCAAAGAAACATGCAGTTCTTTGGGAACTGGAAGCTGCCTATGGCTAGTAGTGGATATCATCCAGTCTGGGTGCTGCATGGTTTTCTTCCCAGGTGTGGTACATCCTTTAGGGGAAGCAGCAGTCCTGTGGGGTGGAGGCACATCTGAAGCTGCTCAGGGAAGGGCTTTGAAGGCAGAGGCTGCAGAGCTGAGCCACCTTGCTCCCCACATGGGGGAAGAGGATTTCTGGGAGGTTACAGACAGCTGGGCTGTTTCCCTGGCTGTCCCAGATCTTACATGGGAAACCAGGACCCCCTCTCTAAGGATGAGTGTGTCAGCCCCATCCCTGGAAATGTTCAAGGCCAGCCTGTGTGGGGCTCTGATCGGCCTGGTTTAGGGATAGATGACTGTCCACTGCAGGGCTTTGGAGTTAGGTGGAATCAGACCTAGGTTGTGTTTCAAATGCCAAATGTCAGACTTTATTTATTTGGGGTCTTTTAGGGGTCAATTATAAAAGACAGTATAGCACAGCCTATTAAACTTTGGCTTAGCTGTGATTTTTTTCCCCCAGTTTATTGGGCTTTGGATCAGCAAAAGGGTAAATATTTGAAACATGTTTGGGGATTGTGTGGTGATTCAGTGAAAGTAGTCTTCAAAATAGGAAAGAGCAAGGAATCCTCTTTCCATGAGGGGCCAGGAAACAGCAAATCTTGGAGGTGAGCTAAAGCTGGTTTTACCATATGGTTTCATTTGATAACGTCCAACCCCAAACCTCAGTGTCTGAAGAGAAGTAAACTGTCCAACAGGAAGCAGGATCATGCAACACTTACCAGCTGTGTTTGGGGATAATCCAATACCAATGACATTTCACTGTAAACAGATGATTTGTGATGGCATAATTATCTATTCTCCCCATAGGTTATTACACTGCATTACATTATTTTAATTGTTTAATTTCTTTTCATTTGCAGCTTCCTTATTGTGCTGATATGCCTTATCTTCAGTGTGCTTTCTACAATTGAGCAGTATGCAGCTCTTGCTACAGGGACGTTATTTTGGATGGTATGTACATGGACATGAATGTGATCGATGTGTGTTTGTTCTCAATGTGCAAATTCTGATCTCCTGAGCTAACACCATATCAAACAAAATGCTCCTTGTGGTTTAATTGACAAGAGACTTTTCTGCTTTTCCCTAATGAATCTGCAAACTACAGAAATTCTAAAAGTCATGGTAACCCAAAAATGAGGTGGTGTACCCTCTGTGGCCTATACTGAGGACACCTGTGCTGTGCGCAACACATACAGTTATTATAATTAAGCTTGATCCCTCCTATTGCTTGGGTTAATACTTTTTTCAGCCATACTGAAGACCAGGTACCTGGCCACACCAGGGGAAAAAGCTAAGTGGTAGTCCTTTCATTTAGCTGGTCTCATATCCAGCTTTGTTTCAGCAGTGGAAAACTCACATCCATTGACTTTAAGAGAACTTGCTCTACCTGTCTTATGCTCTTTCCCTTCAGTAGAGAAAACACAGTCACCGTGGTTGTAGTACACCAGTGCTGCAGCATAGATTTACCAACAGGTGCTTCAGGAGTATTTGTGTCCTGCCAGCCTGGATTTCATTGAAGAGCGTTAGTTTTGAGGTTGGAGAGGCATGATTTTAAACATCCAAACATTTTATGAATTTGTTGTACCTCACTAGTGAGATAGCCCCTGCTAAATCATTTATTTCTTGTTTATAAATAAATAACCATTGTTTGTAAATAAATGACCATTATTTAACTTGTGGAAACACTGTCACTTTATAGAGAAAATGCTAGCTAGCAATTTAAGTGTTTGTTCAAAACAGGTATTGTAGCAATGCTTCAGTAATATCATTAAGTATATTACCACTATTCACATGGAAAAGTTCACTTAAGACCCCCATCAATTCTAGTAATTTTTGTCTATTTATGTATTAAATATGCCAAGGTTCTATACCTAATATGAATGCTGTAAGAATAAGAATATGGCATATCAAATTTAGTGTCAATCATACTGTTTCTGCATTAAGTGTTTTCATTCTGGTATATAATTTTTAACTAACTTGTAAGATGTTTGAACTCCTAAGTGTAACATAACTTGTGCCAACTAAGAGCATCCACACCTTTGTTTCTGCATATAGTACAATTTTTTTGTGGTTTATCATTTTCTCTTTTGTACAGGTTTAATTTGTTTTGGTTTTTTAAATCTATAACCAGCAGGTTTTTTTATCCATAACTTCTGCCAATGTCTGGGATGAATTTAACTCCTGGTAATGTCTTGCTCACCTTTGCAATAGATCATAGTATTAGACATGTGTGTTGTCTCGCTGAAACAACTTCTGGTGTCAACATAACTAGCAAGGTTTCATTCTCTGCCCCCACCCTGTGAAATCATGGAACTTGTTTTGGTTTGTTCATCCTGTGTTCAGTGTGTGTTGTCTGTATCTGGCAGTGTAAAGTGCATGCAACACATTCAGGATTACACACAGTATGTGGAATATCCAGTATTGTGTATTTCTGCTGTTCTATGTTATCATCCTCTCTAAGTAGTGAGGGAATTGGTGAATGATGTATCAGTGTTCCTGCTCTACATAGTGAGAAAAATGTGTTTAATTTCTAAAATTGAAATCCTGCTGGCATGGGTTTCACGGGAAATGAGCAGTTGTCTGTTTGTTCAGTATTGGCAGAGGCTGATGCTGTTTTCTTAAAGGATTAACTGTGGTAACTTTCATGAAACCTGTGGGGATTATGGGAAGCCATCCATCCAAAGCAGTAGATGGGCTAATGTGCTCTCTGCTCTATCCAGTTTCAGTGGGACTTTCCAAGGAGTTGTGGCATCTTGAAACACAAACATAAATGTCAGAATCTCACTCCTGTTGGCATCTGTCTACCCAGTGAAATTTCCTATTCTCCTATTCCTTAAGAGATTTTAAAGTAGTCAACTACCTTTAAGTCAAAGAAGTTGTTTTACTTTTGTTTACTTTTTACAAGTTGTCAAAAGTAGATGTAACTGAGTTCTTAGGGGGGGATTTAATCACAGAGGGCTGGTTGAAGAGAGACTGCAGAATGGAAAGAAGGAAGTAAAATAAAGTGTAATAGCATGTAGGGATTAAGGCACAAAACTGGAAGGGACAGAGTGCAAGCTTCCAAATGATGCTGTAAGGAGAAATGAAAGCTTAGGAGAGCACCCTTTCTACTGCTCTGCAATAGGAATTAATTTCTTTATTGTGTCTATAGAAGGATTTTTAATTATTTGAGAGTAATGATCTTTATTTGGAGCCAGACAATTCAAGTAGGAAACATTGTCATTGTAGATGAGCAAAGGTAAGCAATTTTGATTGACAAAATAAAACTAAATGAGACAGAGCTCAAAGGAGCAGCAGAGTACCACCAACCTACCAGGAATGGGAATCCTATGGGAATCCTGGAGATGGCTTTTGCTTGGGCTTAACTGAGAATGAAGGAACTTTGGCCATGTAGAGTTTGTGCTTTGAGACCTCAAGTAAGCCAGTGAAACTGGAGTTGCATGGCACTGAAGATATGCGTTGAGAAGTGCTTCCTCCTGACTGGAAAATTAATTTAAAAAGACTATTAAAAGCACTCACAATTAATAGCTATAGTGCTTTATTTCCTCCAAATAGCCAAAGTATTTAGCTCTGACTCTGTAGAAGATCTGAGCACCAACATAATTTCAGCAGGTAGTATTTTTAGAAGTGGGAAGCCTGGTCACACTGAAGTTACAGATAGAAGATGTGTGCCCTTTTTCATGAAGAAGAATTTCATGCTTTACTAATATAGTCATACAAGCTATTACAATAACAGGAAAATAAACACTATGAAAGTTGTTGAGATTGTATGTTGTGGCAGTTTCAATTTGAAACTGGGTGGAAAAAACAATTTTGTGAAGTATATTAAACATATATTGTACTATATCCAAATATATTAATTTATTTTATTCTGGAGCTGCTTGTCTTAAAATATCACCTCCCACTAGCGCAGCACGAAACAAAAGATGTTATGCTATCAATAATTTAAAAGCATTAAAAAACCCTTCTATTTCTCATAAAAGCAAGAAAAGCACAAGCTTAGCATTGGAAAAATAAACAGGGCAAGTTTAAATGTGTTCCAAGTGGTGTTCCAGATTTAGACAAAAAGCTTACAATTAGCCGCTGAATCTTTCTCTACTTGTCACCACACTTCACGAGGCAAAGAGCCTTGATGAAAGCTATACCTAAATGCAGTTGTAATGGGAGATTAGGGGAGAATTGGCCTTTTGTTCGTTTCCAGAATGCAGTGAAAACTGTTTAAATTTGCATGTGTTTATTTTCTCTTTTTTTTTCACTAGATGGTGCTGTCGGAGGGGGTTTGACTCCAGTTGCTCGCTGGCGCTTGCCCAGCGTGAGCTGGAGCCTGAGCCAAGGCTGTGAAAGCATCATCGTTTTGAAGAGCCCTGAGTACACTTGGCCCGTGTAAATCAGTGGTGCGGGAGAGCTTTTGCCATGACTCATAAAGAGAATGTGGTATATCAGGGCAAAAATTGATTCTGAGACTACAATGTCTAAACTATGGAAAAAAGCAGTGCAGAGATGTATGTTCCCAGAGAGGCCATATTTTTCTTTTATTTTCATAAGCAAGGATTTTATGGTGCCAGAACACAGCAGAATGCTGTTATCTCAGCATGATCTAAGAAAATCCAAGTGCCTGATCCAAGGGGATTAAATATTCTGCTGAACCAAGGGATATTTGGTGTGCCTGAAAAAGCTATTTTCTGGTAGGAATCTCATTTCAATATTGATTCCCACCAAATAAAAAAAAGAAGAAAAAGCTGTGTTTTTATGATGAAAGTAGAAACTCTTTCCAGCTTTCTGTTTTAAGTTCCTTTTCTACTTTAGCATACTTCTTACTGAAGAGATTAAACAATATTTAAACTTTAAAAAATACAAATTAAGATTAAAAGGCAATAGTTTTGGTTTATTAACATTTACTTTATTGGCATTGAAATTATTCCTGCACTGCTGAGAAACTGGCCCATAGGAAATCTAGTTTATATTGCTTTTTTAACATAATGTTTTGTTTTGAGTGTAAAACTTGGCTTTTGTTTGCTGAAGTCTTTTGTGGGTCTTTTGAGAGAAAGGAAAACACCTACAGCTTTTGCTTCTGAAGATGGTCTTCACAGAGAATACACAGTTCAAAGGGGTTCCAGCAGTTTTTTTTCCTGATGCTATCCCTTGCTTAAGAAGGCCAAAATGCAGACTCACCATCTGCATTGGTGCATTTTCATCCTTTTGAAAAATTAATTTAGTATCTGTAAAGGTGCCTGGTGACAGCTCTACAGATTAATCTAGTCTGCAGACTCTGAAGAGCAGCTGTAGCTGAGAAAGTGAAAAATATGTCCTTGCAGCCTCAGCAATGTCCCCTGGTCTGACCCAAAGTGAGGCCAGCTGGTGTAGCAGACATGTCTAGTGGATTTATGGTCTTTAATCTTTTTCCTTTGTTGGACCTGCAGAAAGACCTGTCCAGGGAACCACTCACTGACAGCTGACATGGAGAATCCCAGCTTTCAGTCAAAGCTGGCTTCTTTACATTTTAGCTTATAGGTGCAATGCCAGCTGTGAGTGATTTGGAGGCTCAGAAAACATGATTAGAAATAAAATTGCCCTCCCCTCCTTTAATGAGGCAACATTATGAGGAGTAGCTGGAGCAGGGACCTTCCCCTGAGTGTGCACCCAGGTGTTTCTGGCTGCAGTTCAGCCCCTGATTGTGATGTTTGTGGCTGGGCTGTGCTGGCAGATATGGTGAGGGCTTCTAATCTGCCTCCCTGCAAAATCAGCTGCCCTGGTTTGAAAGGTTGCTGGTAGTAAGATCTTAACTTGTTCCTGCTGTTCTCAAAGCAATCCCTTGTCAACTCCCCTGGCCTGCAGAAGAGAGTTATGCACTTAATGTAAATGGGCTGTTAAAAGGATTTAATTATTTCGGTTCAGAAGGTTGCATGAACGTGCTTAAATTCTGTTTTATATCCATTCTGAGCAGGTCAAAGGGAGCCAAATCAGATGCTCCTAAAGTGGAAATAAGGCTGTCTGTTTGGGACAGCTGAACCAATTTCATTAAGTGGGAGCTTTCTTATTAAAAAAAGAAAAAGACAAGCCTCTTGCTCTGGTTTGTTGTAGATGAAATCTGAGTTAGGGAGGAATGAAGAGGTGATATGGAATGAAAGCATGCTAAGACCAGTAAGGGAGAGATGAGCTGGTTTTGTTTAGACATGTGCTGCAAATCAAAACCTTGTAGAAGGGCTGGAGTTTCCATGTAAAATCTGCAGAGGGCAGCATTGGCCCACGCTGTGTTCTCCTGGGGCGGCTGCTTCTGACCTTGGATGGTGTCCTCTGCTAGATAAAAATATATTTTGGAAGAAGTGAACTCTTAATAAAGAAATGTTTTTCCACATGTGCTTGGGGAATTTTATACGAGTAATTAGCAATCATAATTTGTGGAGAGAGAGATGGGAGAAAAGGGCTGTGTAAACATTGGTGCCAGTGAAAACTCTGGCAACTTTGTGGTGGAGCCTCAAAATTCACGCAGCTTGGTCTACTTTATTGCTCATCATGTGGATACCTTTAAAAAAAAAGAGAACAATTAATGCTTTCAGTGAAATGAATTGGGCAAGTGTTTGCATGGAGGAGAAAGAAAAAGTTCTTAAACTTGTTAAAACACATAAAAACTTCCAATATGTTATGCCCTGCCAGGTACACTCTTGGTATTATTAGAAGTTTCCTATTCAGTTGGGATAAAAGAAAAGCTAATTTTTCTAAATTTCTCTAATGTTACCACCAGGAATGGCCTTTAGATATATATGATAAGAATAAGCAACAGTTTGTACAGTGTGAAAGCTTTCAGGAAACACTGCTTTTAAATTGGATACAGGGTTTTGATAAGGGATATGTTCTCTGGAGTTATTAGTTTTTCACCTGTTCTCAAGAGCTTGTATTTGCCTTCATAATTCACGCAGTGGTTCGTTTCTTTATTTTTAAGAACAAGTACATTCCAATAAATTGTGTTCGAAGGTGCAGATAAGGAAATGGCATCGCTGAAAATGGCATGTTTCATTCGTAGTTACATTTTATTGTTCACTTCTGTCAAGCTTCCTACTTAAGGGTTAAATTTTGACTGAACTTTCCTGGGGTATGAATTCATGTGAAACTTGTAACATCAGCTTGGTAAACTCCAAAAGAAGCATAGTAAACATATTTCCTTTGAAATTAATACATATTTCCCAGTATTTATTATTTTAGTAAACAAGCAGAATAATACAAATTCCATATAGGGAAAAAAAAATTAAAGCTGTGGAATACTGGTGCATGCTATAGCCAAGCAGTGAAAAGAAAGTTTTTTAAATTTAGGGTTTATCTGGATTAGTGTGTAATGTTTGCAGTGACAGGTGTTTCCTTTATGCTTTGCCCAAATGTCTGGAAAGTAGTTTGTCATTAAGTGCTACATTCAGTGTGTATCTCAATTTCAGTATAACTGGAGGGTCCCTGGCTTTGTTAGGTCCTTGTTTTCACATCTGACCTCAGCCAGCTGGAGTCTATTGTTTTAAGCGCAATGTAACAGCTGACATAACATAACGGATATCAAGCCCAAAAACTGAAACAGGGCCCTGAGCTGAGGCTAAGGGAGGGGAAAGAGAGAAGCTGGGAGGAGGGACAGGGGCAAAACTAGCTTCATGATTCAAAGTGGGAGTTGCTGGCTTGTTTTCCCAGGGGGAATTAGCTAGGAAATAATGGGATGAGTCTGTTGAAGTTCTATTTGCAATTGATTACATATGATAGACTACTGAGACGGGTTTGAATTTGCCAGCTGTCACTTGCTGGTGGCTCTTGAATGGCTTTAAGTGGCCCTTGGTAGGCAGAACTGGAATCAGCTCTGCAGGTGTGGTGTAACTGTAGTGCAGAAAAGCAGCGAGTGCCAGTGCCTAAGAAGAAAGGAGCTTCCAGGAGTTAGTTGAGAGAAAATAACTTGAGTGTATTAGGAACTTTATTTTGCAATGTTGGGTTAAGTGGGTTCAATTAACTGGCTAAAAACTCAAAATCAACTGGACTTCTTGGTGGCTTTCTTTTTCTTGGCAGTTTCTAATGTAAACTTCTGTGAGTTTATTTTCTGAAAAGTTTCATTATTTTGTTTCTTGACTTCTGTGTTTGACAGGAGCAGAGTGCATCTCGGCACTGAGATCTGACTGCTCTTGGAAGGACAATGAGTAAATTAACATCCTGTTAGAAATTTGCCAGGCCATGAAAAAAGTGACAAATATCTGGCTTTGTGCACAGATAGAGAGCAACAACATGGGAAAATACTCTTATTTCTTCATATGTATTTATAAATATGCTTCTTTACATCTGTATTTATATATAGAATATTTCTTTTTATTATCCGTAATTTGAAGAAAAAAGTACTTCTAGCTGGATTTCATTTGTATTGAGTAGAGCCTCTGGCAATTTTGCCCTATTGAGAGTTTATTCTATGGCTTTAGATGAGGGGCTTTAGATGCCTTGGCTTCCAGGGGGGAAAAAAGGCAATGTATGCTGGTTTTTTTCTTAAATGTATATGTGCAGAGGCAACTAAATTATGTTCTACGTTTTTAAGTGAAGTTTTTATGGCACGAGACTCGCAGTTGTGCAGTGTGTTTAACTTTGTGTGTGTGAGTCGTCATCATGACTTCAGTGGAGCTTCCTGTGTGCATAAATATTAACAGGATCAGGATGTAATAGGAAAGATTTCTTCAACAGAGTCTGCTTGTACTTAGGGGTAACCTAGGAAGCATGAGTTTGATTTATGTAACTGCAAACTGTATTTATCTCACATTTAATGTTTTAAATGTATTTTTATCTAATTTACTAAATGTATTTTTATCTAATTTACTTTTATTTTGTTGGTGTAAAAAAATGTCATCATGACCGAAGCATGAGTTGTGTTAAACTTGTCTCGCACAAAGGGTTTCTAGGATTGCTCCTGTTGTACTATGAGGCCCAGTTCTACTTTATCTCAGTAATCAGAAGGGCTTTGTGAAAGTTTATTAGAGCCGTTGATTCAGTGGCTAGTAGTATTAGCATGGGCATTTACATTTTATCTCAGCTCATAAAAGAAATGAATTTAATTGTGGAGCTCAGAACATGGTGTTTGCATTGAGCTGCTGGAGAAGTCTGGATAGCCCCGGGAGCTGCCACGTGCTGCGTTTTCCTTTCCTTGCTCATGGTGTGTCCCGTGCCTTGGGAGCAAACAGGGATGGGTGCCCATGTGCTGTGCCCTGGCAGCCACAGCAGCCAGGGGCTCTGCAGCATAGTTCTGTAGCCTTCTGAGTTCCCTCTAGGGACCATATATATATTTTATATATATATATCTCCCAAATATTGGAATAAATGTCCTAAAACCTGCACTGCTCAGCCATCCCCCCGCTGGTCACTGATTTCAGGGACCTGTGCCTTAGTACATTGCTTACATCAGGTATTTCCACCTAACCTGTAGATCAGGAGCATATTTTTAAGATGTTGGGGAACCAAGAGCTGTTACTGGCTCTCAGAAACAGCCAGACTTTGAAGTACTAACAAAATAACCGAAATGCCTGTTTTCACACCCAGTCTGTGAAAGCAAGCTGTGTGCTGCCTCACTTTGATGGTTTCCCTTATGCTAATCACACTGAGGCTGGCCTCTTTTTTTCCTCCAGCATGTTGTTAACATCCTTATTTAAGCACCTTTCAGAAACTCTCCTTTTTGCTGCTGTTTCTGTCAGTTTGACAGGATGTGTTCGCACGTGGAACGCATGCAGAAGGAGTTGATTTACTTGTCCTTTATCCCTCTGCAGCTGTTCCCCAGATCAAGGTGAGAAGGGGATGCTGCCGTGGAGGTGATTTGTCTGTTCCAAGGTTCCCTGCAGCATGGGTGGGTACAATGCATTTAGGTGCTGTTGTGGCTGCAGCACTGCAGAGCAGTTTTTAGTTGGATTGTGTGTGTGAGAAGACTGACCTCCATCTGGCCCACAGGCAGGGAGCTTGACAGCTACCTTCTAGGAGCTGCTCCAAGTCATTGATTTAGTATTTGGAGCTCAGAATGAGTTATACTCAGTGGCCAAGGCGGGGGAAAGGGAGGAGAGAAAATTAAATATTTACTAATCTTGCTTCTGTAATGCCTTACAAACACGAGTGTGCTTAACCTTGCAGCGTTCTTGGGAGGTGAATATTAGCAGTTTTATGTGTAAAATCGGGTGATCCATAGCTTTTCCACTCTAAGCTGGCTTTGTGAGATAAATCCTTCAGAGAACCCAGGCTGCACTTTCAAGAGGGGGTTTCAGCCTACATAAACTGGCACTGCCACCTGAAGAAATGATCCTGCTGCTCCATTCCTTCTGCCAACACAAGCATTTATGCAGCTCTGTTGTCAATTGCCTTGGAGAACCCAGATGGGTTCAAATTAACCTTTTTTTTGGCCAGATGAGATTGCTTCTTTTGGCAACAGTTCTGGCTTAAACTGTTTGTGGAACTGTAGAGTAAGATTTGTTAGCTTTTGATAGTCAAAAGTGTGATGGAAACTTTATCTGCAACACAATTTACAAGCAGACTCATGTGTTACTCTTCTGAGAAAGGACATTGTTGTTGTTTCCATTACAGCCCTGCCTGAAAGATTGAGTACAACGCCTAGTAGAGTGTGGAGCCACGTGCTCTGAAAGATAACTCCTACCCTCATAGGTTTTGCAGCCCAAACAAAGTGGTTGCAAATGTAAGGGGAAGGAAGTTCTGAGTGGGCTCTGAGGCAGAGAAAACACGACTTCCACAGGTCCCAGCTTCGGCCTGCTCCAAGCATTCTGGTTGAGTGATGGGCCTCAGCAGTCACAACACTGAAAAGGAAAATATATTTAACTTGTCTCATTTCTTAACTTAGAACTGTGAAGGCTTTGGTTTGGTGTTTCTTTTGTCCCCCAAAAGCTGAGATTTTGGCCCTTATTTTACACACTGGAGCTTGTGCCTCTCATGTATTGATTTGACTGAATAATGAGTTAAGTAGCATTTTATGTTTACTTTTCATCTGTTTTGCTGCAGGACAGCAGAGTTGCAGCTTGACAGCTGATTGAGGCCAACTTGGCTGAGGTTAAGTTGATCCTGCAGGTCTAGACCTGCCTACCATAATCCAGAGCTGATTATTGAACCTGAGTTGGCAGCTGGGCCATCTCTACAAACAAAAGGTGTTTTGTTCAAACTCAGCTAGAACAGCTAGGGTGCAGGTAGGTTTGCAGATGCATGTCTCTCTGGGAATCTTAACAAGCAGTCATCTGCTAGCCCTTTGCTCTAGGCCCTCTGTGGGATTTAGCACTGTCCAGAACTGGACTGGACTCTGTTCACTTTTATGGTCTGCTGCAGTGCCCAGCTGCCCCAGAAAACCTTTTTTATTTTTACCACCAAAGAAAACCTTTTTTATTTTTGCCTTAAACCTATGTGGTGGTAACAAAGAGGGCAAAGAGCACTTCCACAACAGGTTACCGTTGTTCAGCTCAGTGGGTGGCAATCTCCAAGATGAGAAGGGCAGGAATGAGCAGCAGGGTGGGGCAGTATCTTCAATCTCTTTCTGTCTTTGAAGTGATGGTGGGCACGTGGTTGCACATGTCAGCGTAGCCTAGTCCCACAGGGTATAATTGTACTATTATGTCATCATAATTATTAATACAATAACAGGCACATTTGGGGTTGAATTAGTGCAATTTTTTTGATAAAAAGGGAAAAAAAATACCCACGCAACCAAGCCCCAACTCCCACATATCTCTACAGAGAATACTAAATGTGTGTGTAGAATAGTCTCAAAACAGCAACTTACCTTCTAGATTCCTAACATGTGTTTCTAAATGTATTAATATATATAAAAATTCTAAAATGCTCCTTGGATACGAGTGGGATTTTTCAGCTGCAATGACACGTGTTTTCATACTCACATGTTAGGATTCAGCTCATTAGTGAAACAGTTAAATATTTAACCACTGTGAGTCATACACCTTTTTAAAGCAAACAGAGTTGAAAAGGATTTAAAGAAATAATTCTTCCCTTATTCCTAATTCTGAACCATCTTAGGAAGTTGTTATCTCATCCACAAGGAAAAAAAATTCAAGAAAATTAAGGGCAGTGTTCTGACTGTACAAGTCAACTTTACAATGGTATGTGCTTGCAAATACATTTGTGATACTTTAGGTAAGGTGGAGGCAATAGATCTGGGATCTTGTAGACCTTTTAAGCAGCAGAAGTTTGCAGCAGTAATTGGAATTAATAACTTTGTAAACAGAGACCTATATTTATATTTTGGCAACAGAGCTAGGAAACTCCACGCTACAATGTAGAAAAAATGCTTTTAAGTATTATAGCAATAATGTGAAATTTCCTTTCCTCTTCTTAATTGATTATGTCAGGTTAATGGCCGATGAGTCAGAGGTGAGAAGCTCAGCCATGCATCAAGTCACACAAAAATGCACACTGTGCCCATTCTGTCGAACAATTCCCAAAACAAACAGGCAGTCTGTCAATCTTTACTTTGTCAAGGTCAGCAAAGCATGGTACTGAAATGCTCGTGAAGACATTAAGAGAAATTCTGATTAGGAGAATCTCCTGTTTCATGAGTTGATTTGACTTTTGGAAAGCAGCTGAACTCTGGTTTCTAAGTGTTCAGACACAAGGGACTGTTAGCTTTCAAGTCCCAGGCAGCTCCATTTATTTTGTAGCTTATGTGTAGGGGTGTTTCTGTCTTTAAAATCAAGTCATACTTTCATGGACATGTAATTAGCGCTCACAGCCCAGGGCAGCAGGTCAAAGGAGGGATCCTGCCCCTCTGCTCTGGTGAGGGCTCACCTGCAGTGCTGCACCCAGCTCTCACCCAGCGCAGGAAGGGCATGGACCTGTGGGAATGAGTCCAAGAAGATGGTCAGAGCTCCTTCCCTAGGAGGAAAAGCTGAGAATTAGCTTTATTTAGTCTGGAACAGAGAAGGCTCGGGGTGATCTAATTGAGTCCTTCCAGTACCTAAAGGGAGGCTACAGGAAAGATGGAGAGGGACTTTTCACAAGAGCATATAATGGCAGGACAAGGAAGAATGGCCTCCAACTGAAAGAAAGTAGGTTTAGATAGGATATTAGGAAGCAATTCTTTACTGTGAGGGTGGTGAGGCACTGGAGCAGGTTGTCCAGAGAAGTTATGGATGCTCCATCCTTGGAAGTGTTCAAGGCCCAGCTGCATGGAGCTCTGAGCAGCCTGGTGCTGCTGGTGAAAGGTGTCCCTGCCCATGGCAGGGGGTTTGGAAAGAGATGATCTTTAATGTCCAAGCCAAACCATTCTGTGATTCTATGATCTGTGCCCTAACTGCTGATTTCTTCTGATTTTGTGTCTGTAATTAGCTTTTACTTGGAAAGAAGAGACTAGTGTTTGTAGATATAGAGGGTAAGGAGTTTTGGTCATTTTGTCCCTGCAGCATTGCTAGTGCTTTTTGTTATGAAAAGGGAATAGGTGATTATTCAGAAAAATATCCTCTGGCACTTTAAATCTCTATTAAGTAGAGTCAGATAATGGTTTTTTTTTAATGTAACAACTCTTCAGGTCTGTAGTTCCTGTAGATTTCCCACAAATGTGTGGATTAGTGCTACTTATATCTGGTATGGTGAACATCTGGAAAATAGTAGGTGAGAAGTGAGATATTCTGCTGCTGTGCCTCTTGGAACATATGATGGAATAAAAGTGCAGGAGGGTATAACAAATAGTCTTGGTGTTAGATGGAAAAACATTGGTTCATTATGGAGAAAACCAGGAGGCAAGCAGGAGAAACATTTCTGATGAGTTACCTGAGAAACTTGAGTTGTCTGTTCCTTGAAACAACTGTTTCTTTCTCACTGCTTCCTAATTTTTTGAGGCATTGACAAAAGTGTTGGTAACGGCTATTTAATTCTTCCTAGTATTTAAAGGAGATGTTGAGTTAGAGCTCTTTCACTTTAGCAAAACTGTTTGCTTTAAAGAGTTGGTGGAAGGTGGTGGATGCTGTCAGTGAAACCTTTCATGCAAAGGTGTCAGAAGTGGAGAAGGAAATGTCAGGTAGCTTGGATGATGGATGAAATGTCACTTCTGTTTATCTTTTGGAATAGGGACTTCTTGAGTATTATAATTTCTTAATGAATCGCAAATTTTCTTGTGGAACTGTATCTTCCATCATTCTTGCTGTAGCTTGGACTTAAAAATCATTACTGACTGAAGCAGCCTACAAGGCATGGAGAATCCAAATACACAGAAAGCCAATGACAATTGAAATTTGGGGGAGCTTGTATTGCCTTCCTGAAGTGCATCTAGGCTCTCATGCACAGTACAACTTTGCTTGCCTGTCAACTTTTTAAAATTAAAATGTCTTTTAATCACTTCTATATAAATATTAATCCCAACCTTTATCTTAAAAGGCTCCAGGACCCAAGGTATTGTGAACATTTTAAAAACAAAAAGGAAAATTAAACCAGAATGGGGATTTCTTTAGAACTGCTACTGTTTTCCTTACTTATTATTAGTCCTAGATATAAGGCTGAAAACAGTCAGTAAAACTCCTGGGAAATATTTTTGTTTTGTACCTCTTCATTTCTTTTATTTTTCAGTAAGATACTTCTCACGTGCTATGGGAGCAGTAGGAAAAACAATGGCGTCTGACTGACCAGCATAGCAGAAGTGATATACAGAACAAAGAAGGCTTCTTATTTGTAATCTCTTAGGTTTTTATTCATCTCACTTCATAACAGAGGCAATCAATAATTTTCAGTTGCTTTGGTAAAGTAGTATTAGGTCAAAATCAAGCAGTTCTTTTAACAAACGAGCTTACTGTAATGTTCTGGCTGTAAGGCTAAAGTTTCAAAGGAGCGTGCTTTTTTACTTTGATTTATTTATTGTCAGTAGCTTATCAGGCCTTTGTTTGAATTGTTTGCCTTTGTGGGCAGCCAGAAATCGAACTTTATGTAACATAATCTGTCTGTCACTTAGCATCAGTTCCCCAGCAGTGATGCTAACACATTCAGACTTTAGCATCTGGACCTCGCACTTGAGTTTTCAGCCATGAGGTAGGGTCTAATGTTTCAGTGCTTCCATGTAGTCCCTTCCTGGCTATTTCCCATCTGTGTGTGGCTGTCCCACTTCCCTAGGGGTCAGTCACTAGTGCTGCCAATGTCACCAGACAAACTTTTCCCAAGAGAAATTTTGTTTAAACTGTATCACATGTTAAACTGTGCCAGACTACTGGATTCATTGTCTTCACCTCAGAAGTCAGGAAAATGACAGTACAGCAGAAAGTTGTGGGATTACGCTTGAGCATGTCTCTAAGATGAATATATAGCTTTTTATTTCATGGGCCAGTTCCAAAAAAAGCAGTTCTCCAGTCTCCTTTAATGATTTAAAGAAGAAAGGCCAAAGTATGGAAAGATAAGATGTGATTGCAGGAAAGACAAAGAATAAGCATTAATTAGAGTCTACAGCTGGGTTCTCACCCTCCCTGACAAAGTCAGTTCTTGAAAGAAAAATCTGTAATAGTTAATGTACGAAGCGTTATTAGAATTTCCAATCTGCCTTCTACCTCCTGCAGAGCCTTTATGGCTCCCAGGCTTTTCTGGGAATGTGCCTGTACTTAATTCACACTGCTCTAGGTGGAGAATACCTTGGAAGGAAGCAGGCAAGCCTGTCCTTGAGCAAGAGAAAAATTCGCACCCACCCTGGGCTTCCTGTGAGCTTTGAAGAACGTGCTTCTGTGATTGCTGCACCTATTTCATGTGCTCCTGGTGGTGCCTGAGAGCTGGCTGTAAATGAGGGCCCCTTTGTCCTCTGGGCCCAGATATAGTATGGAGAGTTAGGTATTGGAGGATAAAAGCAGTAGGAGGCTGGACTGACTGAGGGACACTTCCCCAGATCTGTGCTCATTTTGTGTATCACAAATTACCTGTTGGCACTAATGATAGAAGTCCAAACCATCAAGCAAACAGGATATCTCTTCTCATACACCCTCCCTCTGTTTTCTTCTGTGGATTAGCTGCTTAGTTTAGGTATTAATTCAGGAGCTGGAAAGCTCCACCAGAGCCAATGGGCAGGAAGCGTAGCCCAGAGCAATACCTCCTCTGTCTCTCGAGCAAGTAGCAGCGAGGGAATGAAACTTCCCTCAAAACATCTGGCAGAGCTGAGCTGTGCCAGCACAGCCTTCCTCCCCCAGGGAAGATGACTGACTCCCAGGGTGGGGCCAGATCAAAAGGAAAGGTGCAGGGAAACGGAAACTGGGGTGAAAAGGGATGCCAGAATGTTTAAAACATAGCTGCTGCATCTGTCTAGTGGTCTAGCTCCTGTTTGTGAAATAAATTTCATGAAAGATGTACTTGTGTATGTTAGCCTGTGATATGCAGGTCTAGACCAACTGGCATGTTTTAAGAGTTTGGGAAAGAAAAGGAGACCAAGGTATTTTGCTTGCACTTTTTGCTTTAAGCTAATTTAGTCTAAAAATCTTTGAAGTAAAATAAACATTGCCTTTTAAGTAGCCGAAGGCATTTGCTATGTTTGCAAAGACCTTTGCTCTTTGCAGTCTGGTTTGAGGAGATTTGGTTTTGTCTAGAAGAAACAAAAATATTTGTGAGCTTCCTTTTGATTCCTGGACTGTTACTTCTGTGTGTGAGGTGGAATTGTACAAAACTTCATTTTGCTATTACTCCAAAGGAGAGAGAGACTGCCGGTGGAGAGGTCTGGAAAAACGGCATGAAACTCTTTCTTTCAGGATTTGCTTTGAAGAATGATGGGTTGTATTTGTTTTGATCGCCCTCCCTGTAGTGCTGCTGCTTGGATTGGCACTAAGAGTGGGCTTGATGTGGGTGCTCTTTAGAGAGGTGACCCTCATGAGCCTGAACATGTGGATGCCTTTGTGGGTCAGGAGCTGTCCCTGAAAGTCTCATGTGTGATGGTCAGGAACTGTCCCTGAAAGTCTCGTGTGTGATCCCACCTGACATTTGGAGCACCTTTCTGATCTTTGGAACATTCAGTGATCCTGCATGGTGAAGTCTGTGTTCATCTGGTGTGATTAACTCTGCTGGCAGGGACAGGACAGGTTTATTATTAGCAGTGGAAACCCTGTGAAACATGACAAACCTTGAAGTCAGATGAAAAGCATCATTTTTAGCTCATTTTGTTATAATCCTCCCTGCCTGCTGCACCATGAAGATATGTGGACTGGACCAGTCCTGAAAATGTATTTGTAAGCCCTAAATGTCAATACTTGCTGCACTGTTGCTAAGTTTAGTATATACAAAGGTTTCACTTGTAATTTAAATGGTGAGCTACAGATGCTTATTCCCTCCTTGAATGGGAAAGGTTTTTAAATCCAGGTTTGGTTCCTACTGGTTGTGTTTTGCAGTGCCATCGAAATAAAATTGTGGCCTTTTGTGGAGCTTTGTAATTCACAGAACTATTGATCTTATAGTTCAGTGCAGCATTGCTGCTGATTCAGAGTAAAGAACTCTGTTTTCGTCTTCCTACGCAATAAATGTGTAAAAGGACAGAAACACTGTGTGATGAACTGGCCACAGTCCCCATTCCTGAGGTTCCCCTGCGCCTCCAGCAGGGAGGGGGCAGAGAATTTGAGTGTGAAGTTCAGCCTTGGAAAAAGGGAGGGGTGCCTGGAAAGTGTTTCAAGATTTGGTTTTATTTCTCATTATCTTGCTATAATTTGATTGGTAATAAATTAAACTGATTTCCCCAAGTGGAGTCTGTTCTGCCCAAGACAGTAACTGGTGATTGATCTCTCCCTGTCCTTATCTTGACCCAGGAACCTTATATTTTCCCTCTCCTGACCAGCTGAGGAAGGGAGTGGCTTTGATGGTATCTAGTCAGGGTGTACACCCCTATGTAATAAAGTCAGAGAACACCTTGAAGTGTGAGAATGTGATTCTGGTAAACAGATAAACACACCAGATTAAAAACGAAACCAACCCCTCTTAAAAGACTTGACCTCAAGCGAACAACCTGCACAGAAGCCAACTAAACCTACTCTGATGTAAAATGCTTAATTTTCTGGTAATAAAATAATAAAGTAAAAATTTTAAATGCATTTAAATAGCTTTTGCCAAATAGCAGCAACCACACATGAGTTTTTCTACTGTCTTCTGAATTATTTATCATGGAAAATACTTAGATCCTGGTTTTGCCACTAAATCTTTCAAAAAAGAAAAGAAAATCACACAGGAAAGGTTTGTGTATATGAGAGAATTTTGCTTGTTTATCTTGTTAGAGCTTGATTTTGCTCTTTGAATGTAAGGTTATGTTTAAAAGCTGCATTCTTCTGGCATCTACTGAGGTTACGTTCTTCAGAACTCTTTATATGGACTAAAATAAGCACTAGTAGTTAAACAAATACGGTACAGTGAAAGCAAATGCTTTGATCAAGTATTGTTGACAAATGTACTGTTCCAGAAAGCTTTAAATAACATATTTTATTTCTGTCTTGCTGTAGTGCATGGCATTAGATGAATCAAAACAGGTGGATTTTAAAAGCTATATGTATGTTTTAGAAACTGGTGGTTAATCAAGAATTAGAGCAGTGCAATGTGTCTGTCTTCTATTAAGTGCATTTCAACACACATTTGGCAATAAATACATCATTTAGGTACATAACCAAACAATTTAAGGAAAAGTTCAAGAGAAATTACGACATTGCCTAAACTTTTGCATGTATCTTGAACCTAGTTACTTATTTCTTTTTGGACAGAGATTTCAGCTTTGGGTGGTGTTTATGGTGTCTGGAGCACCTGTGCACTGCAACCTTCTGCAGGGGAATAGTGAAGACTTAGCTACAAGAGCCTCAATCTGCAGGTTGTCTGTCTAGTATTTGTGAGATACTCTCATATAGCTGGCCACTTCTACTGCAGTTGTAATGTCTGCAGTGATTGTTATTCAAAACAGGGTGCATTTTGGACAGAGAAAGACATAACTGTTGATTTCAAACACATTGAGACCCTTGCTGTCATATAAATACGTTAAGGAGATTTCCTGTGCCAAAAACTTAGAGCTATGATCTGCTGGATACAAACTACTTCATGAATTGGCACAAAAAGTGACAAGTTAGCAGTAGCAGCTTTTATATGTGTGTTGCACCACAAAACATAATGCCTAAAAATGAAAAATGTCTCTGAATTTTTGGGGGAGTTTTGAGATCTGAGCTGTATAAATGTTAGAAGGGATTGTAAGGTGCTGATTTTCACTCTGGTGGATTTTTTTTTTCTGAAAAAGAAACTGTTGAACCAGAATCTGAGATGGTTTCTGTTGAATATCAATGGAGCCCAAAATTCACCTGCTCATCCCCTGGGTCTGATTTGTTCCCATAAGAGGTGGGTGACAGTCATCTGCAGTGGTTCCTTGGCTTCTGCAGCTCTTCAGAGTCTGAATCGTTGGTTTGAACGTTTGCTGGTCTCAGATTAACTTCATGCAGTAGAATGAGATGTCTATGAAGTGTTGGCATACACTCTTTTATCCCTGCTGTTGGACCTGGCAGAAAATCAGTGCATTTACCTCACAGTAGTATGGCAAAGCTCTTTCTTGGTGTGACTTGGTTTATTTTTTGTGTTTGTGCTTCATAGCTTTCAGGAACCTGAGTGCTGCTTTTGCTTGAAGCTCAAGTATGAGCTCACACCAATTAACCAGAGGCTGAGCTGTCAAGAGTAGGGCCTCAGTGTGTTTTTTGCAGACGCCCCTGTCCTGCACAGATTTATGGATGGAACCAAGGGGGTCCCAGCCGAGAGCAGAAAGCTGAGGTGGAACAAATGCAGGCCTAATTGTATTTCTGAAATGAAACACATGCTTCTATAATCTCTGGAAAGAATGGGTGAATCTTTTTGATGTATTTAAATGTCAGTTGACATATGTCTTGTCAGCACCGTCTCTCTGACAGTTTATGCTTAAACGAATCCAGCTTTTTCACAGGTGTGCAAATTTTGCTCATAGTACTTATCAGTTTAGAAGATAGGGCTTCCTAAACCACTGAAATATTTCAAAATTAAGACTTTTCTCAGGATATAATGATTATTTATAGCTGTTGTGTAACTATATCAGTAAAATACTACTAAAAAATGCCATGCCTTGTTATGCACCCCCTGATCTCAGGGTCCTAAGCATCTTAAAGAGAGCTGATGAACTTGTTTGTTTTTCTGATTTAAATGAAGTGTTTTGCTTTCAAAGCATGATGAAGTGGACAGATTTGATACCTCATTCTCCTTTGTTGGATGCAGATGTATTTTATTAAATATACACAGTTCTGCACCGCCACTGCAGTGCAATGTCTGTGTTGTACACTTTGAAAGAAGGGTAGGCATTGTTGTGATGTGGTGTCCAAATACCTTTTCATCATGGCATTTTTCTAGCAAAATTGCTTTGAAATAGAACAGAAAAAATAATCCTTTTACTTCTGTGAAATACAAGTTTCAGGAGTGCCATGATCATCTCTGGAAAGACTAGCTTTTGGAGTTTAAGTGAAAACCCCTCTCAAAATGGGAAGCCTCAAGGTTTAGTTGCAGCAGTGGTGTACTTGGGGGTTCATTGAAAGCCTTTTTAAGTGTCATGCAGACTGACTGCTTTCCCTTCTTTATTGCTTTACGTTTTGTTAGAGCTTAAGTGGTCTTTGGTCTCAGGCGTCCGTCCGTAATCCTTTGCTGTGGCAGGGCTGTGGGGCAGCTACCTGAGCGTAATGAGCAAACTCACCATGAAGTGGAAATTGCCATGTAGATAAGGTCTAGGGAAATTGGGTTTAAGTGAAGAAAGCAATAAGATGTAATCTCCCAGGAGATCTGAAAGGAAATCAGATCGCACCACCTGATTTAGGGAGGAAACCCTGATTTTTGCTGAGGTAGTTTTTGTGCTTTTACTTATCCTATGTGTCACCATACAGTGATTGTGTCTATAAGTGCAACACTAAGGGAAAAAGATGTGTACGTGTTTTTTGTTGCTAAAGCCCCACGTATAAGTCCCTATGTGCCTACAAGTTCTTCATTACAGCACTGTCCCTCAGCACAAGCCTCAGTGGCTGTTAGATTGATTAGTTAAACTCCTGAAATGTTCTTCTTGGAGTGCCTAGCGCTATAGGCTGTCCACAGCAAAAACGTGAGACATTTTCCTCACTTGTAATTTAGGAAAAATGTCCAACCAGCCCTGTTCTTCAGTAGAATGCAAAGGAAAAGGTTGTTAGGGATCTTGTGGGCAGGCTGAGATTTGGAGTATTTTTCCCCCTCGGCTAACCTTGGAGGACGAGGAATGGCTGCCTCCTCATCTGTAATTTCTTTGTTATCCTAACCCTTCGCTTAACCCTTAAGGCAAGTTAATGTCTTTCACCTTCACCCTTGTCAGATACTTGAACTGGGGACACAAAAAGCCCTCTGCAAAATGTACCTGGTGACGCTGTCTGGTAGGGCTGCTGTGACAGGAAGGCAAGGAGGAGACTGGCTGCTCCCTCTGTCCTGCTGTAGGCTGAGCGTGCCCTTATTGTTATTTCTGGATGTGCTGATTCAGCATGGCAGCGGTGTGTAATATATACAAAATATGAGTGGCTACATATGTCAGATTAAAAAGTAAACGGGTCAGGGCGCGTCCTCTGATGTGTATTTATAGCACACTGACATCAGTAGGAGTTATGTACATCTGAAGGCAGATTCAGCCTGGGCAATAAGTGCAGAAAAGCGTGCCTCAAGCCAAAGCTGTGTATCGTATGTTTCAGTGAATATCACTTCTAACTGTTCTTATGTATACCCTACTTACATTGTATATCTAACCTCAGTGATTAGAGCCTGTTAGGTATAAATGTGGTGACAAGCTGTACCTTTCTGGAGTTGCTTAAGAGTTACAAATAGGCATGACTGAGTAGTTGAAGGACATTGAATTAAACATGCTTGAATTAATAGGGTAATGATTGGTGCTGCTCAGAGCTATAAAATAAACACTAGCTGGAGCTCTGTGCTATGTGGCAACTAGATCGAGCCATGGGGTTGCTGAAGTATTCTGAAATGACTCAAACTTTGTTAAGTGAGAGAGATAATCCTAAGAAAGCTCTCTACGTAGGCTCCCTGTGCAGTTAATGTTTTAAACCCCCCTTTGGCTTGCTGTTATGACTTCAAAGATACTCTAAAGCCTTTGTTAAATTGATCATTAACTCTGCAATGTTATAATTAGACATTTGAACTTGGCTGCATTCAAAAAGAAAATGCAAGAATGAAAATCCTGGCCAGCGTTGTTTCTCTGCAGCTCATCAGCATGGTCAGAGAAGGATTAAAGTTCCACAGGAGTTAAAAAGCAATGGGGATTGAAGGCATTAACCAGCCTTGCAGGATTGATAGGGAGCCATTAATCCACAAAGTTTTTCTTTGAAAGTATGGAGCGAGAATAATGTCAGGAACCTGAAATGAGTTTCTGCTGGAGATTTAAATTTAAGCTCATAAAGCATTCTGATGGGAACGTCGGGCTGGAAGCGTGCGTTGGGGAATCCTTAAGTTGGCAGCCCAGCAATTGAGCACGTTACAGCCATCAGCTGAGGGCTGCCACCGAGCCCTTCCGAGGCTGCAAAGCCGGCAGAGGAAGCCCCGGAGGCGGCTCTGAACAATGGCTGGGAAGATTGAGGGTGGCTGGAGGCTGCGGTTAAAGTTGATGAGCTCTGGGGCTGGGAGAAGCTCAGCCCTACGTCTCCCACTTTCTTTCCTCAGCCTCTCCTGATGGAGTACAAGTCGAGACAACAGCTGGTAGCTACTATAGGCCCGGCTGCGGAGTGGATGGGAAAACCTGTCTCCATAGTAACAGAGCAGGCATTGCATGTGCTGCTCCTGCTGGATCTCTGGGGAGTAGCTGGCTGAAGACATCTGGTCAGTGTAGCCAATTCTCTGGGGAAATTAGCTCATTTCATCTGATAGTTACCACAGAAACTTGTGACTTGGTTTAATAGTATGATTACTGAACATGAGATAGAACCAACTGGTTCAGCAGTTTTGAAAGTCAAAGATTATCTAACTACTCTAAGATAAATATTTTGGTAAGGAAGGCTATTGCTTGTGCTCATTACCCCACTCCAGCTCTTCCCTGTGGCCACGTTTCTGTCTAATATGAGGTGATTCTTCAGTGTGGGGTGGGTTTTATGAATTGAAAGATAGTTTTCTCTTTCTAAATATTTACTTCTTCTGCTTACAAGAGCTCTTTTTATTATACAGTGAGCCATCCATGCCTTTCATCATAGGCAGGTCTATGTAGTGTGAGATAATGTCTGTGTTAAGACACTGTGGCCTGTACTCTAAAAAAGTTCACTTCCCACCCGCAAAATCTTGGGTCAATTAACTGTTACACATTTTCAAAAGGAATATTCTGAACAGTTATGCAGCTACAGATAAACCTCAGAATAACTGTTGAATATGTGTCAAAGTCTTGAGCTATTTAGCATCAATTAAACCAATTACAGATCATAATCTTGCGTACAATACAGGAAAATTCCCAACTGATTTTTGTGGAACAAATTCTGCATCCAATAGGCAGAGATTATATTGAGGATATGGTGGTTGGGTATGTTGTTTTCCTGTTTACCATAACACTTACCAGCTCATACTACAGCTCTGTGTAACACTCAGAAATTTGGAGGAGATTGAAGAATGGAAACTCTCTTCCATTTGCACATTAGAACATCATTGCATATTTTTCATATGCCAAAAAATGATTGTAGTGGATCATAGTTTTTCTGGAATAATAATGCCTGCAGAAAAGTGTCTTTGCAGCAGGTCAAGAGGAACATCCTAATGTGCGGGGCACAAAGATATGCTTGATCTTCCACCACCCCCACCCACACCCACAATTGACACCCACTCCTGGTTACAAATATTTGAGCTCAGTGGGTTGTTGTGACCATCATGATCTAGAAAATGAAAATGTACGGGCAGGCATGAACCGTACGTCTCTGTTTATGGAAGACCAGCAGGGCTGTCAGTCTTTGACAATCCCTACCCGTGATTTCTGTTTGAGCACGTGGGGTTGAATGCGAGAAGTGTGTTCAGCTCTGCTGGACGACAGCAATAAATGATTTTATGGAGAGTAAGAGCTGCTAGCTGCCGTAGTTCTTAAAAAAGATCTAAAGGACATCTAAAGGTCTTAACAGAAATCGAGAAATTGTTATAATAAAGAAAAGGGCCTGAGCTTCCCCTAGCAGACAAGTGCAGCAGATGTTCAAGGGCCCCAGGTGGGCTATATAGATGTTAATAAACCAGATGAGCTGAAATCAGTTAATGAAAGAAGTTTAATCAATCTGAGTTGATTCAAGAAGTGACTGACTACCTGATGAACGCACGTACCTTATTGAATGAAGAGTCTTTGGTTTTCTTTGTCTGCTGAGCTCATGCTCTGATGAACCAAGAGTTACAGCTCTCTGTGGAGTTACACCATTGAATGTGGGTGTCAGATTTTTTTTTTTTTCCCCAAATGCTTTTATTTCCTACCTGGAAGCAGTAATGTAACAATGTGAAGCAGCATGTGGGTGAGTGGTGGTAAAGATGGCATGAAGGGAGGCTTTCCTTTTCCACTCTGGACTTCATACTGAGTTTCATGGCAAATGAACTGTCCTTGAAACTGAAAACCTCTTGGTTTCATAGTTTTAAATTTCTGGCTACAGGAATCAATAAGAAAAAATTCTACTTAATCAGAGAAAATTGATGATATTATAGAAAGACTTAAGGTGTGAGGGTGCTTTGGGGGTCTTGAGGTGGGTGGTTGTTTGCATTTCTGCATTTTGTTTGCTTGTTTTTATGAAGTCAAATGGCTTTGGTTGAAGCTTTCAGTAAGTCTTCCTGAAGCTGGATGCTGATAAAAATTAGGGGGTTCTGGTAAGTGTGGTTGTTAACATGAAATCTTTCCTCTCGGAGTACAGAGAGGGTATTTCTTTTCCACTGGGCTCCTTATTTTCACAACATTTTTGGGAAGCTTAAATCTCCTCTGACGTGCCTGGTCTTCTGATCTGTCCGGATCAACTCATGGATTTGGGAGTTTTGAGAGGGAAACCAGAGGTAGACAAGGTAATCACGTGGACCTCTCTAGGGAGAGCAGCCCAAAAATAGAGAACCCACACAAACATCTCTCTCAAGTGAGAACTGATAGTAAATTTCCTCTGCTTTTTATACTGTTGCTCCAAGCTGAGTTCAAAGCAATTCTAGGCTGAGTTTTTTTGCAGCTTTTAGCTATTAGATAGGTTAGGTAGTGTAAGACAGTTATATATGCTGTCCCTTCATGGGAAAGGGTGTAGATACTCCTGAAATCATAGCTGCTGACATCTCAACATGCCTAGGGCACTTGACATAATTTCCCTTTGTACATCCCTATTTTTCTCCCTTACCTGGAGAAAAAGGCATTTTTACCTTGTTCAGGAGCTCGGAGTTTGCAGTCCCCATGAGCTCACTTTCTATCCCAGCAGTTAATGCTAATTTATTTAATCAGTATAAATATTAATGTTGGTTGTATAGTTTTTTCACAGTTATGAACATGCTTGACAACACATCACATGTGGTTGCAGAGGTTTTTAAGAGGTTAGCTGGTGTTTGGAATATGGTACAATTGCATTTCTGATGCCTGGCTACATGCTGGTGTTTTGTTGTGTTTTCCTTTCAGGAAGCATAAATTGTTGATTATGTGGCTCAGTACTCAGATATCAGTGGTGTAAGGGTGTAATCTTCCCTTTTCAACAGCTTGGTTCAACTGTGCTTGTCTGTTAAGGATGACAGCTTGGCTTCAGTGGTCATCCCATTGATTTGGATGGGGATATTAAAAAATAAACTGTTATAGCGGGAAGAGGTGTCAGAAATCAGATCTGTGTGTGTACCATGGGCAGCTTAGTGTTAAAGCCTCATGACTGAAGTCTAATCCCAAAACAAAATGTCAGAAGTATTCTTCCTGCCAAAACTCTGAATAGCTTCTTTTATCTTTGGGTGCTGTGATTGTGTTGGCTCACAGGCAGAGTTGCACAGTGTACTGAGCAGCAGTAAAGAGGGACAACCTGAGCAAAAGAAGAGCTTCTCAGCTCCTGAAGAGGAATAAATACTTCAGTGGGGGTTCCTTTGAGCCTGAGTTCTGACTGAATTATCTTTGTATTTATTTTAACAGTAAAACAAGTTGTAGGTTGAAAAAAAACACCCTGCTTTAAAGAGTAGAAAGAACCACAGAACACAAAGTGAAGTTAAAAGAACTCCTTGAATGTTGTTAAGGATTCCAGAAGTACTCTTTAATTGCTGCCAAAGCTAATGTGGCTGGAATTTCAGTGGAAAACATCAGTACAGTAGTCAGTACAAAATTGCCTCCAGTTTGCAATAGATTCCCCTTCCCCAAGCTTATTCTCTCTGGTCTCCATGATAAAAAAAAAAAAGAATCCGCATTCAATGTTACCCTTAACATTGAAACAGTCAAAGATGATTTCTTACAGCAGTGTGAGGAATTGCAGTGGTAACTGCTTGGTGTTGCTCTGATTGCTCATTCTACCACCACCATTGTTTGCTGTAGTTTTAAAGCTAAAAAGTAGTCTAATTCAATTCCTTGAGCCTGCAATTAATTCACAAAGTGTCTAAAAGATGGATTTCTTAGTGTTTTTCAGAGTAAATTAGCACTAAAGATGAACATAGTCCATGTCTTCATAGCATGAAATACCCATTACTATTACTCAAAGGGTGTGAAAACACATAAAAGATTGCCAGAGAGTTTCTACCACATCTAGAGCACTGTAAAGCTTGATGTTTGAATAGGCACAGCAGTTCTGTCTCTATCAGTGTGCCATTTGGGATAAGTAATGTGGTACATGATAGAAGAATTCTATGATATGCCATGCTAAAGGCAGATTTCTAATGAGGAAGGCTTTATTGTTGGGCTTACTGGAAGCATGCACTCATGTCATCAGCTTTGCTATCCTTAGCATTGCTAAGTGCAATGTCTTATAAATATTCAAATACCCAGTTATGGGACACAGCTGTAAAGTACTTTGCATATCTAGTAGATTTCCTTTGGCCATCCAGTTGATGAGGAAATGCACATTGTACACAAGACAGTCCCTTTCTAGTGTAATGTAATCGTTATGAATTAAACTCTGAGCAAGTACTAGTGATTGACAAAGTTAAATGTGAATGTGTTGCGTATTAGGGAAAGGGAAAACAGAAGGTTGTCATTAAAGTCATTTTTAGCAGAGCTGTTTGAGCTTTACATGCACTATTCATGTGTCAGTGTTTGGTGGTTGTGCATCAGGACGCCTCCTCTTCTTCCTCTCACTTCATTTTAGAAAATAACTTTGCCTGTAATTATTTATTTTACATACTGAGAAAATATTGCTATAAAAGAATTTTTTACAGTGGAAAAACCATTGTAACCTCTCAGTAATGTTGTGATGTGAAGAGTGTCTCGTGTTTCAGTTACCACTCACACAGAGTGGTGGTTTGTGTCGTGAGTTAGTAAATATTCAGGTTGGGTATGTTTAAAGCAAGGACTCACCTTTCTTTAGTATAACCTCTTGCTTCACTTCTGTAAGACAGCTGCTACAAGTGTGAGTTTTCACTAGTTCCATTGTTGCTGAACACATATATTTTCGTGTGGGATGAGCATTTTTGGTTCCAGTGGGTAATCTTGGCTCTTTGATTTGCGAGTAAGGCCTTTGGTGTCCAGATTAGACTTAAGGTTTTTTGTTGATATCACATCTAACATCTAATGGAGTCTTGAGAGGCTTAAGCAGGACAGATACCCAAAAATCAGCTTTTTAAAAGAGTAAGCATTGAAAACTGCAAAGATGTAAAGTGTAGGCTAAAACATTGGATGATCTTTTGACATTAAAAACATCCTAACCACAAAACAAAAAAAGTTTTATAATTATTGACAGAATTCATCTAACTGTGGAGTAAGACTGACATTTGCTTCATCACTTGCTGGGAAAAATTCTTTGGAAAATGTGGGTTTACAAAGATATGTTTATTTTAATACTAATTTAAGCAACAATAAATCTCAGATCGGAGAGAAGGGCCTAGAAAATGCTGCTATCCCTCAAAAAAATCTTTCAATGAATTACCTGAAAGTATAGTTCACATAAAGAGCAACTATGCCTCAAGCTTTAGAAAAATGAGTGCAACAATATGAAGTTCTGCTCCGCTGCTACCAGTTGGACATTCTGATGTGTTAATGCATTTATAATGCATAAGCAATGCTTTGGTTCTTCTAATAATGTGTATCTTAAAGTGTAGTCTAAGTCTGACCTTCATTGCCCAGCGCTCCAGCACAGAAGAGTCTTTAAAAATTAATTCCATGTAATAATCCCCATTAGCTTCCTGAGGTATTTGATGTCTTGAAGCTCAGACCAGCTGCTACTGAGAAGGCTGTGGCTTTTTAAAGAATTTTTTTCTTCCAGCAATGAATAGTGCACTTGTCCTTTATTTGTAAAGGGAGCGGAGGAAAGGTGATAGTGAGTGAGTGGAGTTTCNTGCTCCGCTGCTACCAGTTGGACATTCTGATGTGTTAATGCATTTATAATGCATAAGCAATGCTTTGGTTCTTCTAATAATGTGTATCTTAAAGTGTAGTCTAAGTCTGACCTTCATTGCCCAGCGCTCCAGCACAGAAGAGGCTCATCTGTCTCTAAACCATGCTCCTTGTGCCCATTCAGTTACAATTGTGTTTAACTCTTCAGCTACTGCTCTGCTGGAGAAATTCTTCTGCTCAGGTGACTTCTGCTTGGTATTGTGCAGAGTCTTGAGTTTATTCTTGACATGTCCAAGGCATTGCTTTTACAAGGTCCCTCCTTTTCCAAAGAGCTTTGGAGTACAGTGTTGCTGAATTCTGCCAAATACCAGCTTGGCGGTTGGTTTGTTTTGTTTTCTGTTTTGTTTTGTTTCTTTAAAAATTAATTCCATGTAATAATCCCCATTAGCTTCCTGAGGTATTTGATGTCTTGAAGCTCAGACCAGCTGCTACTGAGAAGGCTGTGGCTTTTTAAAGAATTTTTTTCTTCCAGCAATGAATAGTGCACTTGTCCTTTATTTGTAAAGGGAGCGGAGGAAAGGTGATAGTGAGTGAGTGGAGTTTCACAGAGCTGCAGTTCTCCTTCAGTAACTTTGAATTCTGCAAAAAGCTGCCTCTGCACCATTTGTTTATGTTGGACCCAAACCTGACAGAAACGTGAATTCATATAAAAATATAAGTCTTTGCACATAACGGTAGCTTGGTTAATGGGGTACGCGACTTCAGAGAGATCTGGCTTCTATCTTCATTTTGCAAATGTAAGTTTGGTTTGGTCTCTTTGGAACGCTATCAAAGCTCTGGAGAGAGTTTGCACAGCGCTGGCCATGTGCTTTGGTTGGTATAAATTAAGTTCCCGTTTCGGAATGCTCTAATCCTGATGCGCTGAATGATAGCCACAACTGTTCGGCGCTCGCTGGCTGGAGCGCGCGCGGGAAATTGGCGCCAGGAGGAAGCTACTTGCCTTCAGTATGTGAAATGTATTTGCCACTTAGCTGAAAATGCTGACTTTGTTGCCTTCAGTTACGTTTATTTTGCATGTCAAATAGCTCTCCTCTCCTCCTTCACAAATTTTAGAGGCAACTGTAAAATGCTGACTGAATGGGCTGTGTGCATATGGCATCTGAGAGGGTTTTTATTAGCTTAAACTAGCACATGTGTTTTCCTGGGAGGAGTATTAAGTGCCTGGACTGCAGGTTTAGTGTGTGACTGTTTTTGCAGCTGTGTTGGAAGAGCATGATGTGTATTCCCTGGAGCAGGCCTGGGAGAGAGCTCAAGTATGTTGAGGCACACGCAGGTTGTGTTTATGGGAATGTCAAACAGAAATATGGCACTTGAACCCTTATCAGTGCTGAACCTGATGCTGGTAACTGAGTGACTGTCACCCAGGTGTGTGAAAGGATTTTGTTTCAGAGCTTCATGTTTTTATACTGGAACTTTGTCCTGCCGGATGAGACAAAAATTGTTTTCTTTTTTGCCTTTTTTTTAATCTGGAGGAAGTTGAAACCAATGTTAGTCACTTAAGATTTATTTCTTTTTAAACTCTTATTGAAGAGCTTGTTCATTGCTCAGGCCAGAAATCCTAGTTTTGGAGAATGAATTTTGAAAACAAGCTTCTTCTAGAAGAAGAGGATATTATGAGTAAGTGTGGAATTAATGTTCTGCTTTTGGTGACCTCTCTCTTCTTACTTGTGGAAATGACATCACATCCCAAAAAGAGAAACCAAAAACCACACAGAGGAGAGCAGCAAGGCCAGAGCTGAGGATCCTGAAGCAAGGCTAGGACAGAGGACCATTCCATAACTTCTTGGAGGGAGGACTGGGCATTGAGGAGACATTTTGCCTGCCCAAGAGGGTTAAGAAGTTAGACCTTCATCAGAAAGAACTCCTCTTCTGCATACTCTGTATCTGCTTTTGCAGGAGCAAGTTGTTGAAATAGGCCATAAATAATTAGCTCATAAGCTCAATGTGGGGGCCTCATGATGTCTCTGTGCATATCCAGCTGTACTTCCATCCACAGTGCTTCTTGTCTTGAAGCATTTGTGTGGGTGCTGAGTAGTGGGTTTTCAAAACCACTGGAACAAAAATATTTTTTTATCAATGCTCGTTTTAATTTCAAATGTGTTGATGATTCCTGGATGCTATTAATGGCCTCAAACAACAAAAAAAGTACATTATATTTGAAACCACGAGATTTCAGGTGTTGCTGTTATCAAATTTTATAGAAGGTGATCAGAACTTGACCATTAAATCTTAAAAATGCTATCTACCCTTATATTCCCTTTTAGCTGTACAAAGTGGAACTACTGCAAGTTAAGCTAGGCAGATCATGGCCAAATTCTTCCCTTTGTTTGACTCTGCTTACATATAAGAGCTGCTATTCAATATTTATTTTCTCTTAGAATGGAGTAGTGTTGTAAGATGATAGTCTAAGGGTATAAAGGAAATATTCTTTGCTGGGAGTCACAGTGGCTTTCATTGCCCTGTACTTTGTGGCTGCAAAACAACAGGCATACAGTCTCTTCCTGAAGTCCCTCAATAAATTCTGTGTTGGCTGTGGAGCAAAGGCAAGACTTCTGAGCTGCTTGGTGTAGGGCATGGTGGGTATGAAGTAGCTTTTTAAAAAAGGAGTGAGAAAGGTTGTTGAATAAAAAAGCATGCAACAAGATACTTGACAGGATGAAAATGCTCAGATCAAGGAAAGTAGCCACTGTGTAAGTAGTGTTATTATGACAGTTCTCTGTAACACACAGATACAGACTTGCTTGGCTTACACTGATTTTTTTAAATAGTCTGTAGCAGTTCCTTCTACTTGTATTAGCATATTGTATGTACTAATGAATGAGTTTGCGTATTTGTGAGCTGTGTTCATGTGTGCTTCATCTGAAGTGTAGGTGAATAGTTCCTTTGAATTCAGTAAGATATAAAATTAAGCATATGCTGCACTGGGTAGAAACCAGAGCATTTTTCAAAGAGAGGGTCCTGAATGAATTCCTTCTAGAGACTTTTATGAAGCCCTGAATAAGAGGTTCATGAAATAAACAGAAAGGAATAGGGATGTTTAATAATTTTTGTATCAAGGGTTAGCATGCTGACACTTTCTCTCTCTTGCCAACTGCTTTGGATTTGAAGTCTACTTCTAGAGCATACTTTGTGATGGGGGAGAGCTGCACATTAAAATGAGTTCTGTAAAATAAATGTGCAAGCCCAGCTTAATTCACATCTGCAAATTCCTGTGGATATCATCAGCAGCCACGTTCAAAAGCAAAAGAGAGCTGCATTATGAAGAGACCTGTGCAGGGGTGACGGTGTGCAAAGCTGCTGTAAGGCATCCATGCCTTCATGTGCAGGGTTACACCACTGACATCTGAGGCCTTTTGGGGCTGGTGGAAAAATTCCAACTGCCAGCATTTGGGTTTGGTGAAACCTCTAGTGAGAAGAGAGCGAAGGAAATCAGCAAAAGGCTTTTAAAATACACCTAAGGAGCCCGACTCCTATTGACATTCAATAGGATTTAGTTGCTTGGAGCCTTTGGAAAATTTTCAACCCAAAATTGCAGGCCTGAAGTATTGTTTAATGGTCCCAGTGCTATTGTTCTGTGTTCTCAGCACCGATTAAGGGAAAATAAAAAAGCTTCATCACAATCAAATGTTCTAGCTGTGTCTCCTGGTAAGCATCCCTTTTTTCAGAGCGTGAATACTAATGGAAACATTATTTCATCTTAATTCAAAACATCATAAGGAAGCTTTAATGATATCCAGTAACTTGGGATTAATTATGGGCCTCTGAAGGTGGAAATCTAATACTGATACTGTGTTTTTGGTTTTCTGTAGCCTGTTTAATCATTTGGTGCCAAATTTGCTAGATAAAGAATTTTAGCAAATGCAACCAGTCTTTTGAAAGAAAGGAACAACCAAGGGTGTTGGCTTTAAACATATTTTAAAAACGTAGCATTATTTGTTTTCCTCTGAAAAGATGTAATTTACGAGGTCTTTGGAAGTGAGGAGGCTAAGTAGGGGGGAGAAAAATCTCCAGTCCTATGTAGGGGTTTTGAGACTTGCTATTGCTCAGTAAGTGTTTACATATACAAGAAACCATTTGTCTTTCTATTTTTGATCTTTGTACTTGGTCAAGTTGGGATTTTTACTTTATTGAGTCTTTGTGTGCTTGCCTAGGCCATCTGATTTTGCTGTTCTGTGTATCTTAGAAAGCACAGTACAGCTTTCAGAAAAAAAATCCTGCCTTTATCAATAGAACAAAGAGGGGCCTCTCTATACAAAGTGGGTGAGATTAGAAGAAACAGTTGCCTTTGCTGCTGTTAATTTGCATGCCCTGCTCAGGCTGTACAGAAGTGCTGTCTGAAGCATTTTGCAAGCCCTGATGTGTCAGGTGAGCAGTGTGCTGAGGAGTGGGCTCCAGCTCTCTCTGAATCACCACACAGCCTGTAGCGTTTGGGTTTTGTGTAAATGCAACCTATTGCCACAAAGAGGATCAGAGGGCTGCAGCCCCTCTCCTGTGAACACAGGACTGGGAGCTGGGATTGTCCAGCCTGGAGAAGAGAAAGCTCTGGGAAGATCTTAGAGCACCTTCTAGTACATAAAGGGGGCTACAAGAAACCTGGAG
>WBNQ01027434.1:0-15165 GCA_013401375.1 Spizella passerina
CATCCTTGGCTAACCCATATGAAAATATTATGAAGAAGCAAATTACAATGCATAATTTGGTAGTAATTTGATCATTCTGCATTCATTTTCCACAGCAAAATGTTAATATGTCAATACAATAGCTTGAAGCACATTTCTTCAAGCCACTGAGAATTTATGTTCTTCACTTCAGTGGCAGATACAAAATCTCACCACTTTTTCTTCTGAAGCCTATGGGTCTATTAGACAACCATGCTTTGATTTCTTGCTTTCTCGTACAGCACAAATGTTCTAGACAAACACACTACAGAAAGCACACAATCATGAAATTTGGCTCTAATGACATGCCTTCACTATACTACTTGGTAACAATTTTAGCAGAAATTGAGAGGACTACATATTCACGTCAGGTGTTGTATGGCTGATATAACTAAGCCACAGTGATTTTTATAGACATGTAAAGGCCCAACTGATGGTGGGTTAACCTGCTCATGCAGGTTACTTGATTATTGAAATTACTTGATACAGGAAAAGCCACTTCAACATTAAATTTCTCCCATAAGTTTTTGAAAGTATTCCTCCTTGTGCCAATGATTACCACTACACATGAGCAACAGACATAGACTGACAGAAATTAAGGTAACCCAAATTTCCCTATTTTCTTATACTAAAGCTAAGCTCAGGTAAAGCTTTGGAATACCCAAGAGTGCTTCTTTGCAGCACAGGTCATGTATTCACATTACGGAATGCAAGAACTTCTTTGAAGTGATGGAATTGTTACAGTTTGAGGACAAAGTACATAAACCACTATTATTTATGCTTTCTGAACTGAAGATAAAGATCTCAGAACAAATCTGACAACTGCTCTGAATTATTGAGAGCTGTGCGGTGACTCAAAAATATACTGTGCTGTATGTTATGAAAATAGAACTCATTTAATACTTCTCTTGGGACTTCATCTTAGCACTATAATTGAATCTGATGCCTGAATGCAAAATACCTTCTTTCCGATAAGGGAGAATAATTTACATTACATATATTGATATTTATAATATTGGTATTTGTCAACATATACCAATTATGTACAGCAATAAACAAGCAATTTTTCTGCCTTAATGAAAAACTGTATTTATTATGAAATGTTTTATATATGTATTCATTTTACACCATTAACTACTCCAAAACAATACATAAATTTGCATACATCACTGCATAGGCGACTCCTTCAACTGAAGTCTGTGGTAAAATTCCCACTGACCTCAAGAGAAGCAGGATTCTTTCTCCAGATACAATCTAAAGCCTTCAGTCAGCATTATGTTATAGCCATAAGTTTTGGCATGTTTAACAGGCACTGTCCTGCCCTGAGAAGGAGGAGCTATGTGGTGTTTATAGTACATACTTAAGAAAAAACACTTAGAAGTGTACTCTGAAGCACTCCACCAAATGGTAGTTACCAGATCGCTCACAGCAAAGAAACAAATTAAATCCATGCAATTCCAAAACAGGTGACAAAATGCTCACACAACCATAAATTTGAATTAAATATGCACCCCCTTATGAAAAAATAAACAAATCAATCTAAAGAGGTACTGAGCAATACCAAGAAACGGGTCTAGATATAAGTTAAAAAAAATCAACAACCAAAACACAGATTAAGTAAAACCAATTTCTGCTGCTTTTTGCTGCTCAAGGCCAAATTGCAAAAATCATTATATTTGACAAATCCTTCATTTTATTTTTTGTTTCCAAAATGGTACTTCCATAATTTTAATATTGGGACAGAACTGCTACTAAGCTACAGGAATCTTGCTATTAACAAAAAAGAAACCAATGTGGGCTGTGACATGCAGCCCATCCATGAACGGCTGACTATGTCAGTCGCCATCAGGAAATTGACACTATCACTATTCATTCCTGGATATATTGGAGGCATAATTTTGATACCTTGATAATAGATGAGGTTTTTTTCAGTTTCTTGGGATTTTTAGGGGATTGTTTTGGTTGAGTTTCTTGAATGTCAGTGCAGCTAAGTCTCCTGGGATAAAATTGCTTAGGGCACAGCACCCCTTCAGGACACCATCATCATCACAAACACTGTTTTTCAGAAGGCTCTTGTTCTATCTAAGCACACGTTTTAGAAAGTAAATCAGTCTGAGAAGAACTTAGGATGCCATATTTAGATATAATTCAGTAATTTAGTTGAGAAGGTAAGCAGCATATTCAATATTAACAGACTGAAAGCCAATAATTTGGGATGACAAATAATCTAGCCATGAATGCAAATATTTTTCCAGCAACTGTTATCGCTTATGTGATGATAGGCAAGTCTACATTTGTCAAATGCCACAATACAAAAACAGGGAAGCAGGTACCCATATGAGTAATGAACTCTGAATTTTCAGCTTAAAAAAGTATTATATTTACACATTTTGAGAAGAAACAAAATGTACTTTGTTCCATCTGAAAATAAGAAACATTCAAATTATAACACCCTTAAGTTAAAAAAAAATCTCACTTTAAGAACTATCGCTAAAAATGTATTGCACCCAAAACAGTCAAATCAGTCACATAGATTTTTCAGATTCTCTTGAAATTTAAAATTCAAGACAGATACCAAACAGAAGGGCAGAAGTTTTCGTTTTTAGACAGTAAAGTAAAATAGCTTTAACTTAAAAAAAAAAAAAAAAAAAAAAAAGCAAACCCAATAAAACAAAACAAAAAAACCCAAACAGTTTCAAGTTTTCAGACGGAATTCCTCATACAGGCTGGCTATTAAAAGGATACTTCAACAGCATCCATAGCTGAGCAAGTTGTAGGTCACAGTTTGATTCATTTACATCTGGGAATTAAGCTGATGTTTTAGCATGTTAAAGACTCACAGAAATACACACAGATACTTTACCCTTTTATCTAATCAGTTTAGAGAAACATTGCACAGTGAAACTTTGGAAATGCACGAGAGCATGAATCACCATGTTCTACAGCTGGCCCAGGGCTGGAACACACACACAGGCTTTCTGTGTGCTGAGCATTCTCTCACAAACTCAGACTGTTTTCTTATTTCCCAAACAACATAATTTACATTCATGGCTCCTTTCCTAACTTGCTGCATCACCCATGTGTCATGAAAAACAAAGTGGTAGCTGCTTTTAAAGACAATGCAGTGATATTTTGTGTGCAAATAACTAATGGTAATTTCTCGGGTCAAAAGACCTGTGGTGCCATTATCCCCTCTTCTACTTAAAACCGTTCTGTAAATTACAATTCCACCTCTACAGCTGTATCTTTCATAGATAGTGTATTAAGCAAAGGCCCAACCAAGACTGCAATCCTTATTTTAGTAAGTGCTCAGTGCAGTCTCAGGTTTTAGTAGCAAATAAGATTTATCACCACCTACCATTAAGACTCATAGGGCATTAACACTGAGCAAGACCCCAGCACGACCTGCAAGAATCTCCTCTTAAATATTAAAGCTCTAGTTTTTTTTCTATTTTTGAACTGTAGCATTTTAGCAACAGTTCCTTAACAATTCTTTTATTTCACTAGCCAGAACAGCTTGTAATTACATTGATTCAACATGACACTAAATCTGCACTACTCATTATCCAGAAGTCTTGGTATATTAAACTCTTCAGAAATTTAGATTTTTTTTTTTTATTTTGGATAGGAATATTTTGGGCAGTGGACAAAATTTAAAGAAAAGAGTGGATTATTTGAGAGTAAATAAAAAAACATTCAAAAATTTGCCAATACAATGATTATAGTAATGCATTTCCACAACATAACAGTGCATATCTTAACAAACTGAAGAGAACTAGTGGCTCAAAGATGGGAGGGTGGGAAGAAAGGACAAACAAAAGCCCCACAGCCATGCAGGAGCAGGATGAGGAGCTGCAGCCTATGGCCCTTAGAAACAGCCCCTTGCAGCTCACAGCCCTCAGCCCTGCTCAGCAGTGAAAGAAAATCTGCAGCAGTGAAAGAAAATCATACACATGGCTCACCATCATCTTCCTCTGGCATGGTTTTCTTTCAGCACCTGGCAAGGTCCAGTGCTTTACACTAAAGTCTATTCTGTCTGTGTTTTTGGCTGGGTCTTGTACTCTCCTTTCCTTCCTTCCCCCTCTGCCCTCAGACATATACCTACACTTCCTCTTTCCTTCCCAGTAGGGGCACTGGAAGTATTGTGAAGATTTACACCTCAATAGAACATGATTGAAATCTTCTGGTGGACTCAGTGTTTATCACTGAGGAACAACTTACAGAAATTGACACAGGCATTTTTTCAACCTTAAAAGTCAAGCCTAAATACACTTAGGAGAATACGGACTCTATATTCAAATAAAATTACTTTCTTATTGCCCTATAAAGGTAAGTTGGAACAAATTAGAAGAATGTGCCATGCTTTTAAAGGAAATAATTTGCAAAACTACAGTAAGAAAAAGGAGAACAAAATAATGCCAAGTAATATCAGGGAGATCTGTAAATGCTGAATTGCCTAGCTATTAAAACTGAAATATTGAAACCTCCCATGAAAGTGCATCTCTCAGCCAGCAACAGTCAAGTTAGCATCTTTGATCATATGAATTTATTTTTCTTGCCAGCACTTAGAAGCCATCTTCAGCAAAATTCACAGATTTAGTTTCCTCAGAAAAGAGAAAAATCAAATCATACCTCCTATACTTGAATGAAATTGAAGACCAAGAACAAAAATGCCACATAAGACAATGAGAAAAAGTGACAATACAACCACAACTACACAAAAACACCTTTTGCTTATTAGGCAGAAACCTTTCCCCCTTTCCAAATCCTTCACCTGCTCCTCTCTCATCCTCATAGCAACCCCTTTATAGTCTTGCTCCACTCCAGATGCCCACATCAGGGGGCTCAGCAGCTGCCTGACCCTTGCCTCCTACAATTACAAAGCACTTCCACTTGTTCCCACCTCTGTAAACTGTCTTGCTCACTAACAGGGCTGTGAAATACCTGTTTGATATCAGAGCAAATCCCTGTGACAACTCCACTAGGGAGCCTTTCCTCCTGTGAGGTGCCTGTTCAATCTCTGCCTGTCCCAAATGCAGTGTGACCGTGCCAGTGGTGCTGAGCAGCGCTCTGGCCTGTGCCCACACAGCAAGGCCCTGTGGGCCACCTCACCTGCCAGCTGCCCCAGGGGACATCACTCCCCTGGCAAGCACAGCCCTCATGCTCATGGGAACCAAGAAGGAGTTGCCCAATTCTCCCTCACTGCTAGGAGGTGATTCTTGGGCACAATATTGAACCTTGTAAAAATCTCCTTCCTTAATCACCCTCCTCACATTTGAGCAGTGAGCATTAAATTTATAAAATGGTCTGTGGGCTCCAGACATGCTACTTGCCTTACACAAGTGGAATGGAACATGCACACAGGTCTGACACAAACAGCTGAATAGATTTGGATTAAGAGCACTGCTGGCTCTAAGTGTAAATATAGACTGATGTCTTTGAGCAGTTTCAAGCCAGCAATTCATTACTTTCAATTAAATCCCTAGCTCCAATTAGCATTAGCTGTGGTTGTCTTTCTCACATATTATCTTTATTTTGAAAAATGTTTAATTCATTTAACATCAAACCAGTGGCAAAAAAAGTTTCTTTAACACAAAGTAGGAAACAAATTACATGTTTGCCTCATCACAGATACATGGACCCTTATTCAAATGGCTGATTGCTTTTCAATTGCAGAACAGCAGGCAATCCTCTATTCTGCCAAACACATCACCCAATGTCAGGAAGAGCAGGAAATGTGCATCATAGTGACAGCAGTTTTGAAAAGGTCATAGTCTGAACAACCTTCCACACATTTTAAGCTTATTTGAAATAAGGCTCTATGAATATCACAAAGGGCTAGCTTAGTTCTCAGACAAAACAACTTATTTTTTTTTGTTTTTCACAAGCCAAACTGATTAGTTTCAGCAACAATGATGAAAATAATCAAAACTTTTGATTATTGACTAGAATTTTCCTTTTACTTAGTTAAGATTAGGGAGGCTGTTAGGATTTGGTTTCAAGAAGTATGGTTTAACTGCTGTAATCACACAATAAGATGAACTGTTCCTTTTTGGCAAACTTCACATGAAGAACATATTTGTCCATTTTAAGCTAATAGTATAGTAAAAAACTATTGTTTCCTTGATAGCTATATATGGCTTTCCCTGGGATTAAATATGTTTCTGTATGAAACAACATTATAAAGAGAAAATTTAACTCATCCCTGATCAATTAACTGTCATGAAATAGGTAAATTCAATTATCCATGGTAAAAACTAGCATACCATATTACAGGTATTATTCAATTTCTGTGTAAGACATTGAAACAACACTGTTTCGCTGGAGTTTTTAACTTCAAAGCCCTTCTCACAGATAAATCTGTGATGTCTTTCTGCCACCTTCCCCAGGGACCTGTACTAGAAAAAGTAGCACACACACTGAGCAGCATGTAAACCATATGGTTAAAGTGCAGCATCATTCTGTTCAAGGAAAGCTAAAAAAGAAATGTCAAATATTTTCAGTTTGACTGATGTGAAACACTTGCTCCTAATAAATTTTACACTGTCCATTTTTTCCCAGTTGTTACAAAGGAACTGTGGTGGGTTGGCCCTGTATACCACGTACTGCCCACCGTCACAGGAATGCAGAGAGAATTCACTCATTAATTTCCACTGGCAGGCAGATGCCCAGCCATCTCCTGGAAAACAGCAGAAGTAACAGGGCCATGTCTTAACCACCAGTATACCCCCCTCCAGTCCGTCCTCCTCCTTTTGCCCAGCTGCCATCACTGAGCAGGATATTTTATGGAGTGGCATGCCCCTTTGGCCAAACTGGGCCAGCTCCACCAGCCATGTCTTCTCCCAGCTCCCTGCTTCCAGAGGGGCAGAGTGGAAATAGAAAAGCCTTTATGTTATTCATAACATGAGAATGTTCAGTGTCAAACTCAGCACTGTTGTGGTCACCAATGAGAGCATTATGTGGGCTGCTTTCATGACAGAAAGACCCAGTACAGGAACACTGTGGGAGCTTTGAGAGCTTTTCCAGGCATTAATAACCCCACAAAGGGCATGTGCGTGTGTGTGCTGTAATCCAAACTGTTCATCAGTGGCACATTATGGAAAAAAGTATATTTAGAAGAACATGACGAAATTTTTGTTATATGGAATTTCTCATTCAATTTCTTCTACAAAAGCAGTTAAGATACTAACAATTTCCATCTCCTTTACATGTGTGAAACAAACACATGCAAATTAAGGTGAGATACCATCTTTACAGGCCCTTCAGAAAGAACAGCAAAACACTACACACTTGTATATATGAGTATAGCTCTCAGAGACATTTAACTAAGAAACTTTGACACCAATGACCCACGTGTGGAATTCTGAAAGGAAAAAAAAAACAAAACAAAACAACAGACCAAAAAAACCCAAAAGCCCGTCAAAATCAACCTACAAAAGGTAAATATTTTAGAGATAAGAGAGAGTTTTAAAAATAATATTTCTATAAATAATATTTTTCTCTGGATTTGCTAGAAGAAAATAATCTTAATTATGCTTAAACTTTCCTGACTTAATTTTACCATTTTAAGTAAGCTTAATTTGATGCAGAGCCCCATGCACTATGTATACACTTCTTATCTTTTTTTTTCAGAGCAGGATTGATCCTATGTGCTCCATATATTCAGCAAAGTTGTGGGGTTTTTTCTGAAGATGTTAGAATTAACCCAAAATACCCAGAAATATGAAAAATCACACTGAAATCTAAGTGGGATTAAGACAAAAATGCAAAATGCTTTTCCAGACCACTTTAAGAAGAGAATATTGATCTATGAAAAGAATAAAATACATAAAGTATCAAAAAATCTTTATCTTGACATATGAGAATAGTCTACCCAAACAATTAATTTAAAACTACTTCTACATCTATGTAAGTCAATTAAAAAATACCTGAAAAACCAGAGATGTCCACTCAAATATGTAAGTGATTACTTTCATAGAAAATAATGCCTGAGTGGGGTGATTCAATCAAGCAATGTGACTACTGAAAATTTTTTCTGCACTTAGACCAAAGATATTTTCTGTGATATATAATTCCTAGAGAATAAAAGAGAATAAAGTACAGTTTTCCTGCTAAACCTGAGTAACACAGTTTCAATTTTATATCCAGTAGTCTTTATGGAAATAGTTTGCTATCGAATCGATTATTCTCTTCCAATAAATATGTAAAAGCAAACTAAAGTCAAAATACAAACAGTTCTCTCGCCTACTCCATGGGAAATCAATCTTATGAGAAAACCATATATATCTTCACGAATGAGAAAGCATTTAGCTTTCAACAGAAAGAAAAATTCTAGTCAGATATTTCAACAGTCATGTTTTTGTATTAGTTGATATAACTTCTGTCTAGTGACAAATTGCCCTTCTAAGCACAGAAAAAAACCACAACTTTTTCACAGATAATACCAGAATTTGATAAAAACCACCAGCATTCTACATAAGAACCAATCTAGGGGTATAGTAATAGATAATCCTTATTATGCATTTAAGAAATAATTGTATGAAAACAAAAAAGATAATTTTAAACTCCAATTCAATGGGGTGCTGTCTACAAGAACATTTCTAGTAATGCATAGCTTCCTGGTTCATCTGTCACAATTCCTCCCACCAGAAAACGGCAGAGTGTTAAACTGAAACCTCTGGCTACCAAGCCCTGTCTGTTGTTTCAGTGGTTTAGCTACTGAAGTGCAGAAATATTTCAAATGAATGACAACAAAAATCCTGTTTAATACTTGTTGCATGTGGAGTTTCTAAAAGCAAGACTAACTTTCACAACCATTCATAAAGAGATTGCTCCACATCATACTTTCTTAAGTGATTTCAAGAAATCTATGAAATGAGATACACAGATATAAATTTACTCTTTATAATAAGAGAAATAAACTTTGCCATGGGAATAACTATTTTGAGCTACTATATTTTTTTTATTTATTTAACTGAATTGAAAGTCATTTCAGGTCACCAAAGCCTGTTTATACTTGGCAACCCTAAATTATTAATTGAAGCAGAAATAAATATTTAATCATAAATCCTTTGAAAGTGGCAATGCCTTTGTAACTAATTTTTTTACAATTGTTTTACCCATAAACAGTTTAGCTGAATGACTGAAATTATAATCCACAATAGATTTTCCTCTATTTTTAAACACTGTTTTTACAGCAAACAAACCTATATGAGATGTGTGTGAAATGACTCATTAGTTCAAGTTGCTGGAATGACCCGGATAACTGGCTTGTTTGCCATAAAACACTTACCTGTTGACACTATAAATTTATCCTTATGCACAAGCATGATTGAATATAACTGTATGATTTTCTTTTCAACACTACATTGTAAGGTAACATTCATATAATCCATTTTAAGTCATGGCAGAACTTATTTTACTGTCTTAATTTTATTTTGTATGCACAAGAAGTAGCACAGTTTTACAGTCTAGGGGAAAAAAAGTACAAGTAGGAACAAGAATGACTTTTAAAGCAGTTTAATCCATTAACTGCCATAGCTATTTCTGAAGAATTTAAGCATTAGTGTACTTCCAGTCATACTGCCTAAGACAAACTTCTTGTTGAGTCTTTAAACCTATTCTTTAGTTCATACAGAATTTAACCTGATTACTTTTTGAATGTTCAACTAAAGCTAAAAGACATTTTAACAGCATTGCTGCACATGTATTTGTAAATGAATTTCAAAGAATTCTGTTAGTACTACAATTACTAGAAAACAGAAAAATTATGGATAATGTATTTGTAAAGTTTTCTGGAGCTCTTGAACCTTTTTTGAAAAGGAAGTGGAAAAGCCCAGTACCTTTAAAAAATGCTACATATGTCCTTTATAGTTATTTTTCATTTTCCTCCTGAATTTAATAGGCAGTTTAAACCATATTCATCAGTGTATATGGCCTATTTTTTTCAAACACAACTTTATTGGAGTGATTTTGTCTGGGCATGTACACTTGACAATGTGCGGGTACTGAATATCTATCTTCCTATTCTCATCCCCACAAGAATTATATGACCTCCCTTCCCTCGTTTCCCTTCTTGAAGAACTTTTTTGAATAGACAGAAGTCTTGACAGGACTTCTGTCTATTCAAAAAATATTCTGTTTTAGGATCACCCACAAGAGCACCACAAATTAACTCTGCAAGAAAAAAAAAAGTTCTGTGGATTCTGCATTGCAGTGATGTCAAACTGTTTTTTCAGAACCAGGCACACTTTCCTGTAACTTGATACCTGTGTGCTATGATAAAAGAGAAACTGAAGATTTCCAAGGCTGAAACAGATAAAAATGTGCAAATGATTTAGCAAAGTGTTAAGCGCACCATCTGAAGTTGTGTCAGTACCGTGAAATTCCTGCAGCTAACACAGAAAGCATTCCAAGTGCTAATGACTAAATTCTTCAGACTTGCAACGTCTGGGTCTTACTTCGTTTGTTTCAGTTCCTTTGTATCCCCCTCTAAGCGGACTATTTGCCATTTTATTTTGGCATTTGCTTAACTTGAGTACCATAAAACTGAGAAGTCATACCGTCATACTGAATAAATGCGTAACAAAACTACTGACAAGAAGTGTTTAGTAAATAGAGTAATTTTTCTAACATTATTATCTATTAATATTGTACTTTAATAAAAAGCACAATAAAAAATTAAAATTATGCTTTCTTAAAAATTTCTCAGGGATTATTTAGTGCCTTTTATTTTAAAATAATGTGTAATCTCATAAGACTATCCAAGAGACACCTTAAAAGACAATACACACCATAAGAAACAGCAGATTAATAAAGTATTACTTTTTTTCCCTATTTTCAGTTTTAGAATCTAATGGTCAACAGCAATGGCTCCACTCCTCTATCAGATCTGAACTCATATTTAAGCTAATTCTGGCTAACTTCAGTTTATTTTCTTTATTGCAATATGTGAGAGGGAGGAAGAAGCTTCAGTCCAATTTAGACTTCTAGAGAGATAATCACCAATTACCTAGAAAATACAGACAGTGTAATGCCTTTAAAAATCAATTTTCCATGGAACCAATGAATCATTAAGGTTAGAAAAGACTTTTAGGATCACTAAGGCCAACTGATAAACCCACAGTGCCATCTTCAACAATAAACCACGTCCTCCAGTGCCACATCTACGTTTTTTGAACATTTTCAGGTATGGTGACTCTAACACTTTGTTGGACAGCTTGTTCCAATGACTGCTCTTTCAGTGAATTACTTTTTTCTCATATCCAATATAACGCACACACACATCAATGCAACTTGAAGCCTTTCTCTCTTTTCCTATTGCTTTTTACTTGCAAGAAACCAATGCCCAGTTACAACATTCTTTCAGGCAGTTGTAGAGAGTGATAATGTCCCCTCTGAGCCTCCTTTTCTCCAGGCTAAACAATCCCAACTCCCTCAGCCGATTCTCATCAGACTTGTGATCCACTGCCCTTTTCTGGGCACACTGCAGAACCTCAAAGTCTTCCTTGTAGTGAGGGGCTCAAAACTAAACAGGATTTGAGGAGTGTTCTCACCAGTTCTGAGTCTGGGGGATGATCATGGCCAGGTCCTGCTGGCCACACTATTCTTGACACAAGCCAAGATGCCATTAGCATTCTTTGGCCACCCGGGCACACACTAGCTCATGTCCAGCTGGTGGTCAACCAGCACTCCCAGGTCCTTTTCTGCTGGGCCTTTTTACAGCCATTCTGCCACAAGCCTGTAGCACTGCACGGGGCTGCTGGGACACAAGCTCAGGACCCCAGCACTTGGCCTCTGTAGAGCTGTCCTGCCCTCCAGCAGATCAACATTCCCACCCACCTTGGTGTCACCTGCAAGCTAGCTGAGGGTGAACTCAATGCTCTCGTCCAGATCATCAGTAAAGATACTGAACAGGTCTGAGCCAAATACTGAGCTCTGGGAAATCTCACCAGTGACCAACCCACCAAATGGATGCAACTCCACGCACCATCACTCTCCAGGCCTGGCCATCCAGACAGTTTATTACCCAGTGAGGAATATACCTGTCCAAGCCATGGGAAGCCAGTTCTCCAGTCATGAACTTATTATATTTGATGGAAGACAGAAACACAGGAAAAAAATTAATGAAAAATCCTAAGCATGTGATTTTGGCTCCTAAGTTTGCATCTAAGGACAAAACACAGCTAAAAAAAAAAAAAAGTAAATCTTCAGCTTTCATTTGTTTACTTGATTCAGCCAAAGCATTTGGAAAAAAGACATGTCTGTCTTATGATTTCAAATGTGGTAATAAACTGCATGTCCACCATGACTTGTTTTCAATACCAAGATATTAGAAATGTTTTCCAATGGTAAGAATATCCTATGCATAAGACATCGCATTTCTTTGCCAATAACTTAAACATATGAAAGGAGAAACAACTGAAGACTAAAATATCAACCATTCATATTTTAACCTGATGTTATTTAAAACATTTATCTGTTCTAGACTTCAATTGAACTCTCCACTTTGGTTTGTGTTATTCAAGGGTTCTGTGTGGACTTGATTTAAGCTTTCAGCGATCATGCAGAAAATAGTTCTATTTCTGATTTTTCTAAGAAAATGAGAAAGCTAAATAAGGTAAGCAGTTTTCAAAACAAAATAAAATCCAGAGGCCTTGTATTGAACAACAGGGATTTTCCTCTTCCATACCTAAATACATAAATAAATAAATAAATTTACCAGTGTAAAGTAAAGCAAGGATGTGTGTTTTCATTACAGCTTCTCCACTAGAACCTTATTTTACATAGCTTCCCTAATATATTCCATGAAAATCCATTTTGGCATTCATTCAGTCAGGTGTAAATTCTGGGCCTTGAATAGCATGAATTCCTACACTAAGAAAAGGAAAAAAAAGGTATTCATAAGGGATTTGGCAATTGTTTCTTGAGATCATGAAATTTTGTAAGCAAGATTAATCCCCTGAAGCGTGGTAGTTCTTAAAAGAAACACTAGTGATTAGGACTGGAATGTGCAAAAAGACTATAATTTCTACATCCCCACTAGAATAAGAGCAATATAAGAAAATAATCATCTAAACAAACTCACTGTTTATTTTTCTGATACTATTGTATCTTGAACTATTCTGAAACAATCTTGTTGAAAAAGTAGCTTCCCTGAAGAACAGATGTAAAAACAAAGCAGAAAAGCTGTTACAGGCCTGTGAAGAAATTGGAGGAAAATAGAAAGTCTATACACCCTAAGCTGAAGTCAAAAACAGTAGAACACCCTAAGGCCATGACAATTCATGTGTTAAATAAAACTATGAAATGAAATAAAATGAAATCTAAACTCTAAAAGACACCATTGCAAGTGTGCATAAAATAATGCATAATTCATCTTATATAATGTCTCATAAAATGAACTCAAACAGCATTAAAAACTAGATTTAGTTTAATGCTGGTGCTGACACAGACTTTCAAGGATAAACATCACCAAAATCTGAGGCTAAACTGAAAAAATGCTTTTTATGAATAGGTTTGGTAACATCTATCATCAGGCATATAACTCTATATCCTATGTTAGTATACATATCTAACTGTTTTATAAACTGTGAATTCCAAGCTATTACACAACTAAATTCATGAAATACTGACATGAACTGTGTTCTGAGTAGAAAATATATGGCAATGTGCGTAACTCTGAAGAAGAGAAAACAAAGGAATGTACATGAGGTGAAAAGAGCTGTTATTGACAGCTATTTTCCAAGAATGTTTTGATATAATACACATAGCTTGTCCTTAAACAGGGAAGCATAAAGAGCACAGGACACTTGCATTCTTCTCTGTAATGGAAAAAGTAAGATGTTATTCTGGAACTCTCTGACTGCTTTTCCTAATACTGCTATACTTTCTGAAAAATACAATGGAAATGTAGCAGGGTAAAAATAAATTATTTTCCTCTCATTCCTCAAGAAAATCTGCTTTATTGCTGTGACTGTCACCCATTCCTACAGTTGAAAAAATAGATAGTAGATCTTTTGGGGGAAATAAGGTGTTCTGGCCTAACATTTCCTTTTTCTTCCCTCCAGAAACTCTCTTTCCTTTCACTTGTTCCGATGACAGAGAAAAGGAAATCCTCTCTTTCTGAGGTTCAGAATTTACAAATACCCACACCTTTATGCTCAGCCAATCAAAGGTTGCTTAATGTGAAAAGCTTTGGCAGGTAGCTTTATTATTCTGTATTTATTTATTTTTCCCTCTCTGGTAGAACAATAATGAAATCCATTATTATGTGACTCTGGAAGTTGTGACAGAAAGTCATGCTTCTATTTGAGTCCATCTAGGCCAACATATCTGACTCACACTCTTACAAACAATGGATGAATTTTGAAATACATTTTGTATTCCTGCTACGTGAGAAATGAATAGCTTGTAAACATGATATCTATAAGAATTGTATGGAGATGAGAAACAACTCCAAAAACTAAAAAGTGGCATCTAACAAAGCAGGATGCTTATGGATTTCTTCAGATGAAGACTAGATTCAGAATGAGGTGATGATCTGGAGAGGAGTCAAATAATCTGTTCATAGAGAAGAGGAAACATTCAAGCTTAATAAAATTTCTCTGTGCAGAACTTCAATTTAAAACTGCAAACACGTTTAGGTTTCAATCAGATTCAGTTTCCTTTATAAGTAGAATATTTCTGAGGGATCAAAAGGAAAACTGCAAAACAACATCTAGACCATATTAAAATCAGCATTTAACATGGACAAAGCACAAACCACAGATCATTAAATAGTTCCTGAGAATAAAGGCAATTTAAAATATATAGAACACAAAGACGCCTTCAGGAAGCAGTGAGCAGATTTTTCATGGAGATCTTTGTTTCTATGAAATGGGCACAAATTTGGGGGAAGTTTTCATTGCTCATCTATTCCAATTCAAGAAAAAAAAGTGAGTCAGTTGCCAAAATTCTCCCTGAAAAATCTCTTGTATGAGACAGAAGGACTGTGCAAAAGGAAGGCGCATCCACCACTGCACATACTCCTACTGCAAATCCAATCCACTTTCTTTTATGAAATAGAATTCAAATTTTGAACAAAAGTTCATTCTCATTAAATCATTCTGAAATCAAAATATTAGACTAAAATGATAAAAATGGACT
>WBNQ01027435.1:0-11298 GCA_013401375.1 Spizella passerina
AAAAAAAAAAGGTTCAACCTTCCCAGTTTAAGAGATGTATCCAACATGCCACTTGCAGCTGGAGCAAGCAGTAGGAACTCCAATGCAGTGTTATCAAACAAAACTTGCTACTTCATTAATAAACTAGACAAAAAATGTAACAGAGCAGCTGTTTCTAAAAACTCATATGTACTTTCCAGTAAAAAAGACATTTTAATCATGTTTTCACACCAGATATGAAGACAATAACCTGCTGAATGAACAAATGTGCTGGTGTATCTGAGACCTTCTATTGTTTCAATTTACTCTTTGGCAAGACACATACCTGAAAAGTCCAACGTGTAGTTAAACTTTGCAGTGGTAAAAGACAGAGATCCATGGGGGTCTGTTCGGAAACTCCTTTCAATATCTTCACTGCTGATAGAGCAGTGACTGTTTGAGTCAGTCTTCAAAATAAAAGAAAAAGCACATTAAGACAAACTCAGCCATAGGTAATGTGATGTATGGGATCCATCAGAGCCATTATAACTTCATAGGTACTTACCTGAAACATATGCCATTTACCACACTCTGCCAAATAAAACCAGCCCCACTGGGTATCGGAGGTATCCATGTCTTCAACTGAACTTTCCATCTTTGCAAACACATCTTCTGATGGTCCTTGAAGCATTTCCTGAAACATTCACACACATACACACAAATAAAATTCAGAGAAATTTATTAAAAAAGCAAAATAAAGTGCATTTGCAATAAATGCACTTTGCAATAAAATTCTATCAGGCTGAGGACTGGTCTGTTCTTTCTTTTTTAGTGAAAAATTCTCAATTTGCTACTTATCCAGTATTATCCTTTAACTTAGCTAAACACTTCCAAAATTTTCTTAACTGTCTGTAAAGTGTGACAGTAAAGGCAAGAACTATAGGCTTTATGGGATCAAAGAGAGGTGCTGAATTTCATATTGATGGTTGTAGGATCAAGGCCACTCAGAAATATACAACAGGGCTCTTCATTTCTACTTCTCAAGAAAGAGATGTTGGGGTTACGTGCAACAGCTTAATGGAAACACCTACTAGGTACTCACCAGCAGTGAGCAAATCAGACTGGAAATCAATAGTTGTAAGAAAAAAAAATAAGACTAAGACAAAGAATACAATTATTTAACTATGAAAGACCACAGTAGATTATTCCTTCCCATTGCATGAAGAAGAATTTTCTCCCTAATGCACTCACTTAAAAATGACACAGTAAAATTCCTGATACTCTGTACTTGTATTTATAGAAAAAGTTCACACCAAAAGCCAGACTGGCTCCCACACAAGCAATGACTCCCACAGTTGGGATTCTGAAGGATGGAAGAAAAAGAACTGAGGAGAGGATACAGCAGAGGTTTACAAAATCATGACAAAACCAAACAGGGAATAAAGAACCACATTTTCTTCTGCCATATGGAGGAGACACCTATTGAAGGTTGCACATGTCAAGTTCAAAGTAAGCAAAAGAAAAACTTCACGAACCAGATGGCAACCTATGGAATTTCTTATCATGGTATGGTGTGGATGCTGCAAATCTATGGAAGTTCAAAAAGCAGCTAGACAAGTTTAAGTCTACTAAGAGCTATGCCAGAATACCTTTAGAAGAACAGTCCCTGCCAGAACTCAGCTCATTCTTTGTTTGTCAATAAATAAATTCTGAAAATATTAAATTCTGAAAACTCTGAAAGTCCTCACCTGTATTTGTATGTATCTCCTAATGTGTCAATTTTCTTCAACAACCTCCCAAGCAAAAATTCTAAGTTTCAGGGAATCTTTCAGACAAAAAACTTGCCCCATGCCCAGAAAAGGTCAGCAATTCATCCACTCTGTTTCAGCAAAACACTTTGGCACTCTGCCCAAATATGTCCTCAAGTTCACTTTTTTCCAAGAAGTGAAACAACACCCTTCAGCACAAGTCAAACAATGTGCAGTTAGTATCCTGGATGCTTCAGTTGTTTCCTGGTCACTTCAACCCAGAAAACATAGAGACCTGAAGAAGACAAATACCAGAGACTAAAAGTAGGCATCCCTGTTCTGGCCAGTGCTACTGGGGCAGCAGTTCAGAGCAGGAGGCACTTCTGGCACAACCCTTCATCCCCCATTTTTCCCAAGATAGTTGTATTTCCGTAGTTGTTTGAAAAAAAAATCTGAGAAACCTCTTATCAGGGGAATCATAAGTGGATCTCCAAAACATCACCAAATTGCAGAATCTGAGGGCAAACCTGCTTCAGTGAAAGCCTACCCAAGGCTCCATGGATGGATTGCTGCCTCAAGTTCAAGCAGCACTGCACAAAAGGTTCATCAGCTACTCAGAAAAAGTATTTTGAAAGATATAAGAAAAGCATTCTCTGCTTCAGAGGGCATCTGCCAGCATCTCTTCTGTTACCCACAGCAACAGAGCCACAGAGCCTACATTCCCTTGGTGTTAAAAGCACAACTGGTCAACATCTTTCGGTGAAAATCTCTCACCTTCAATTTGATTCTTCCTCTTGGATAAGTATTTGACTATGTTCTATCCTACTGGGAGCAGCCAGAGGTAGGCTGCACTTCCTTAAAGATGAGGAAAGCAACTCAGGCTTTTCTTGGTGATGTTTTGTTTCTCATGCTCCCATTAAAGTGGCGAGCTCAGCTCCCTCCCAGCCCATTAGTTCAGGGCCTTGACTCTGATAGTCAAAGCAATGATGTCTTTGAAACAAGAGGACATGCCTTTACAAGCATGGAAGGCATGATTATCTGTGCCTGACAACACACTTAGAGTCCTCCAGGGGCATCTCATTATTCTCTCCAGAATAAACCATTGAAAAGGAGATAGTTATTCCCATGGCTTTCAAAAGTCTTACATTCAACCCACATATTTGTACCCTCATCACAAAGCCTAGGGTAAACAGGTAGATTCCAGGATACTTTAGAAGTGTGGAGGAAACACCTGAAGGCATTAATGTGAAAAGCCATAAAAACAAGAGAACTGTTCTCAAAGGTGACACAAATCCAAAATGTTTGAAGGAATTACTGATTAATTCAAAATCAAATGCACACCATTTATAAGCATTAGGTAGCATTTTGAGAAGGGTCTCAATTCCCATCATAAGTACTGTTTCTATTGGTCCAGGAGCTACCAGAACAGCTCAAATTAAACAAATGTCTAAGGACAAACATCCTCCTAAACAGGAATAGCACTTGTTTTGTGCTGTGACTCAATGGCTTTAGTACTACTGACCATGCACTTCCTCTTTTTTCCATAAGCACTTCATGTTCGACTGATATATATTCTTTACAGTGGGCAGACTCAGAGAATGCTTTAGGTTAGAAGAGAACTTTAGGACCATCTGGTTTCAATCCCCCTGCCATGGGCAGGGACACCTTCCACTGGACCAGGTTGCTCCAAATCCCATCCAACCTGGCTCTGAACACTCCCAGGGACGGTGCATCCACAGCTTCTCTGGGCAACCTGTGCCAGGGTTTCACCACCCGGATGATGACAAACACAGCAGCATCCCAATGGACTACTGTGTCTGGCTTCCTGTGCTGCCTGCTTCACCTGGCACACCGTGCTTTATTGCCAACGGCTCCTCTCCCTACATGCATCGACTCGGTACAAGTATCCTGCTGGGAACGCAGGCAGAGCTAAGGGAATCTCTGGCCATTCCTTAGAGAACACGACACCTGATTAGGACACTTGCCTGAGGCGAGCCCGCAGGGCTCGGGAGGGGAGGCAGGAGAAGGAGCAGCACTAGCACCAGTACGGGACACACGCTGGAGTGACAATGCCCTTCCCACCTGCGCCCCCACGCACCCGCTCCGTGCTGCCGGGGGCCGCCGTCGCAATCCCACCCGTAACCGCACCCTCCAGAGCCGCAGCCATGGGCGCTCAAGGGCACGGCCCGGCCACCGAGCCTAGCACGGAAGCACTACCCTGGCATCGGGTGCGCAGGCCGCTCCCCCACACGCAGCAGCCGCCGCTTCCCGCCCCCGTGCCCAAGCTCGCAGCGCGCTGCGCGCGGGCGGGACGGGGCGGCGCGGGCGGCGGCCTGCGGGGCGCGCGGGGGGAGGGCGCGGCGCGGGGGGAGGNGCGCGCTCCCGCAGGCCGCCCGCGCCGCGCGGGCCGGGCGCGCGGGGCCCGCTCCGCTCCCGGCGCTTCCGTTACCGGCGGCCGCGGAGGGCGGGGTCAGCGCCGCGGTGGCCGCGCCCCATTGGCCCGTCGGGGGCAGGCATGCAAATGAAGGCGGGGGCGGAGCCGCTGTCGTGACGCGGGGAGGGGACAGGGAGGGCCCAGGGCCAGGGCCGGACCGCGGGCCCGTGCCTGGGCCGCGGTGTCAGCGCCGCCGTCCGTAGCGGCATCGGCGCCAGCGCAGTCCCGACTTCAACACCGCCTCCAGCCCAGTCCTAGTGCCAGAAACAGTCCAAACTCCTGTCCAGTACCAACACCAGTACCAGGCCTAGTTCTGCTATCAATACCACTGCCTATGCCAGTACCAGCACCAGTCCCTGTTCCAGCCCCAGTCCCAGTTCCAAAACCAGTCCAAGTACCTGTACCAGTACAAACACCAGGCCCAGTGCCAGTATCAATACCAGTTCAGTGCCCATCCCAGTGCCTTTACCAGGCCCAGTCCCAGGTTTGGCATCAGTCCCAATTCCAAAACCAGTCCAAGTACCTGTACCAGTACTAAAACCAGTACTAGGCCCAGTTCCAGTCCCAGTCCAAGTGCCAGTACCAGTAGCAATCCCAGTTCCAGTCTCACTACCAGTACTAGTGCCGGTATCAATCCCAGTTCTGGTACCAATATCTGTCAGGTACCTCTCCCTGTAGCTGAACGAGTACCAGGCCCAGTTCCAGTCCCAGTATCAGTGCCTGTCACAGTTTCAGTTCCAGTGCCAGGACCAGTAACAGTAACAGTCCCAGTCCTAGTTCCAGTACCAGTACCGGTGCCAGTCCATTGTGGTACCAGAGCCGTGACGCCGTGCTGGTGCCAGGCACGGCAGCAGATGTGACCATCGCACCGTGCATGGCGTGGGTCACACAGAGCAAAGAGGGCAGCAGTAAGAGGCTGCTGCAGGCGCTTGGGGCCCATGAGCAGCTTTATGGCACAATGAGGTCTGGAAGAAGCAGCAGCAGCAGCTCTAGGACCTGTCAGTAAGAGAAGCCACAGTGGTGAGCATAGATCACCCATTGGTGCAGACATTCTAAGAGGGGACCTGCTGAGTGGAGAAGCTGGCAGTGACACCAGCTGCAACATTCTGCTGTCAGCCAGTGGCCTGGTAACTTCCAAAACACAGACAGTCCTCATACATGCGTGCAGTCATTGCAGCACATCCTGCAGTGAAGGGTTTTCATTGAGCAGCATGCCAAGAACAACACAGGTGGAGTGAAAATGATTAATTTCTCCAGTTCTGACGGAGTGTCAAACAGGATATTTATCCAGATTCTGGTTGTGCTGACCTTGCCTCTGAATTCTAAAGTTAGAAAAGGTTATCTGTTTCAGTTAAAAAGCAGCCCTTGCTGAATCTTTGGAGGTATTTTACTGGCGTGGATATAATGCTTCTGGAATAAAGGAGTTTTCTGGAGGTAGAGCCATCAATTCAAGTATATTATTTGTATTGACACTGTTGGAAAGCACATGAAGTTTGTTGGGACATATCCTGCCTTGCTTGATGGAGCTATACAGAGGCTAGAAGCAAAGAAGGATTCTGTTACCACCTTAGCTGCTGGATATCTGTTGATATCTGCTGGATATCTGTTGATATCTTTTTTTTTAAATGAAAAGATACTGATAATGCTTTAAGTCTAATGTGGGCCTCTTTGAGTAATTTATATCTATTGCTATTACTGTCTGTTGTGTACTTTTAAAATAAGGGTCATGCTTTTTGCAGAATTTGTGTATTTGAAGTTACAGTAGCAGAATGCACAGCTTTCTAGCAGCCAAAAGTTTTAAAGAGGTTTCTGCTGCTATGCCTTGAAGTGTGGGATAGAGTTGAGATTTTTGTTGTGTGTTTCTTCCCTTTCTTTGTATGTTCAGACTGATAAATAATAATGGAGCGTGAACATCTCTTGAGATAAGAATATCTTCATTGCATTGAAAAAATAGCCTGTTATGAGACTGTATTCTTAGCAAGCTGCATGCTAATGCCAGACTCCTTATGGTAACAAGAACATAAAACCTTTCAAATCCAAAGATTTCTGTGGCTATGTGATGTATTCTCTGCAGACTAACAGCCTATCTAAGGAAGACATAATTGCATTAATTGATTTTCATCAGCTCTACTTCAAGCAGCAAAAAGGCAGAAAGTAGAGAGGTTGGGCTACATGACTTGAGTTACAAACCCATTCTCGCAAGGAATGGTCAAATGGAAGTGAAAGAGAGAACTCCCTGGTACTGCCTGGTACATAAATTGTAGGATCATGGAAGAATTTAGGTTTGAAAGGACAGATGAAGTTCTTTAATCCAGTCTCCTTACCAAAGCAGGCCTTACTTAAAATCTAGATTAGGTTGCTCAGTTCCTCATTCAAACTTTTTTTCCTCTTCAGGCATGTCTGCTGAAGAGTTTTCAAGGGTAAGAAGCTTTTGCCTTTCTGTCCATTCCAGAATTTCTTGTGTTGTGACTTGTGCACATTGACTCTTTCAGTGTAACCCTATGAGGTGAGGTCCCTCAGTTTTCCTGTCAGTGCCTTTCCCTGGGCAGGAAATTAGCAGGCACAGTGTCTCCAAGCTGGTAAAAGCTACCCGAAACAGAGGAAAATTACAGTCAATTACCCTAGGATAGTGCTTCTTTAATTGCATCTGACAGGGGATTAAAAGAGGATTCAAGTTGGAATCGTCTTGGTCGTCTTTGAGGAGGGCCACAAAGGTGCTCTGAGGGCTGGAGCACCCATTTCCCACAGACAAACAGAGAGAGTTGGGGCTGTTAGCCTGGAGAAGAGGTGGTTCCAGGGACACCTCATTTTGACCCTTGGAAGTGTTCAAAGACAAGTTGGGTAGGGCTCTGAGCAACCTGGTCCAGTGGAATGTGTCCCTGGCCATGGCAGGGGGTTGGAACTAGATGATCTTTAGGGTTTCTTCCAACCCAAACCATTCTCCAATTATATGATCTAGCACAACCTCTTGCTTAAATCAGGGTCAACTATGAGATCAGGTCATTTTGTTCAGGACTGTATCAAGTCAAGTCTTGAAACCTACAAGGATATAGACAACCTCTCTAGCCAACTTCTTCCAGTGCTTGATACTTGACTCTCATCAGCATGAAAACAATTTCCCTAAATCCTCTCATTACAGATTAAGCCTTCTGCCTCTTCTCCTACCACCATGCCCTACTGTGAGGACCCTGGCCCGGTCTTAACTCCTGCAGAAGGAATCTTCTGTTGGAATATTGCAGTTGCTCTCACCCAAGCCTTCTCCAGGCTAACCAAGTCAAGGTCCATCAGTTTCTCCTCATAGGACAAGTGCTCTGGCCTTCTGATTTTCTTGGTGCTCTTCTACTGAAATTGTTTCAGTTGATCAATTTTATCAGCCTTTTGTATATTGATGAACCTCAAACTGGATGCAGTATTTTAGATGGGGTTGAAAAATCCTAGTATTCCTTTTTTTTGAGATCTTAAATATGGTCCTGCTATTTTGTAGCCAAGGATGCAGTTGTCCCCCACTGCCTCCAGGGCACACTGTGGGATCACATCCAGCTTTCCATCTACCAGGACCACGTTGCTTTTCAGAATAGCTGCTCACCATTTCCTAACACATATTTTTGCCAGGGGTTATCTCTTCCCAGGTGCAGAATTTTGCCTTTGTCCATTTTCAGTTTCATTTGGTGCCTCTGAGCCCACTCCTCCAGTTCGTCTCTGTTCCTCTGAAGAGCTGCTCTCTGCCCTTGAGTGTATCAACTAAGAAAAGACAAGGAATATAAACTGCTATTATAGACTCTCCAAGAGGGGAAAGCAGGTGCTTCTGTGGTATTTGCCATTTCATAGTAGATTAATTTTTAACAATCAGTGTAATGTTATATTTAGGCAACTGAATGATAATGTAAATGATAATGACATATAATTCTGACTGCATTAACTGAAAGTAAGCAGAAACCAAACAGAACAACCAAAGAAGGAATAAAATATAAACATACCATGCCCCCAAGACCCCCATAACAGTACAATGACTGTGTTACAAAAAGATGGTACTGACAATGTTTTGCAACTTTTCAGAACACTTCAAGATTTTATGATGGGCATGTGTATTGCAGCATAAAGGAAATTTTAGGATGCATGTGACACCTGTGGTATCCACAAACTTGTACACTCACAAATGCAGTGGCCCAGAGGCAAGAGAAGGGATTGAGAAAATACTCTGCTTATTACAGACCTTCACACCTGGAGGCCATGCTGTCTACCTCAAATATGGCATTGGTCTTGAGGTGTGGAGGAATCTGTAGAAGAATATTATTTTACATTCTTTCCTTGAAAATCTACATCCTCTTGATTAGTTGTTCAAGGAGCTGTTAGATGTGTCAGGTGATTTTTCTTAACCTGAATCTCTCGAATCCTCGTTTTCTAGAAGACCCTTTTCTAGCAGTACATGTTCTACCTCTTATTAATGGATAATAAAACCCACACTTTAGAGACTTCCTTGTTTCCTTTCACTTTTCTAGCACATTCCTGGATGTTCTTTTTTCCCCTGGTTGTCTCACTCTTATATCCAATACGTCACCATTACTTGGCTGCTTAAAATTGCCAGTTGCCTGTCTCCTTTTATGGGTAGACTGAACTCCATCATCCCTGGATTATTTGTTTGGGGGTTGGGGATTTTTTTTTTGGTAGTGGTATTTTGTAAGTTTTTTTCTGCAGGGAGGAGGAGTCTGGGAAGTTTCCAGATCTTCAGCTGACATTTAGAGAATTTAAATACAAATAGATGCACTTGTAGCAGCTGTAGAAAGCAGAGAGCTTTTAGTTTCTTTGTTTCTCTCTGGAGAAGACCCACACAGAAGACCCACAAGGAACAATGCTATAATACCTGCACTAATGTTTGACTCCTACCTTTTCTAGGCTGGCACAGCATTGCTAACTGCAGCACTACATCATGACTATTTACCTGAGTCAAACAGTCAGAGAATGAGATAACCTCAAAACAAGTGACTCTGCCAGCGCCAGCACGATTTCTCAGGTATAACACATGAACAGCTGCATGGGGCTGGTTCTCACTGACCCTGCAGGGCTGCTCCCTCTGTGTTGTTCTAATGACTGAACTTCACTCATCACCCTACTTCCTGTATGTCCTGGTTTAAGAGAGAGGTGTCTGTCCAGGAAGGCGGGAAGCTTCCTGGAATGGAAAATATGACACCCTTCTCTCCATAATAAATTTTAATAATTTATTAAAACATTGATATGATAGGGCTTTCAGGCAGAGATAAGGGAAAAGAAATAAAGTTCTTTACTAGACTATATATAAGAAGGCAAACAAACAACCACAACAGCAGCAACACCGAACAAACCCCAAACCCAGTGACAGCTTTCTCTCGGCTATCGGGCACCCTCCCCTTCGGAGCAGTTCCGCTCACGGCCGGCAGGGGCGCTGCTGGCTCCTGGCCGGGCAGGGGTGCGGTGATTGCCGTGGGCCTGCAGGGGGCGCTGTGGGCCAGCCCAGCTGCCCCTCCTCAGGCAATGGCGGCTCAAGCGAGGGGCAAGAGCGGAGATGCAAAACTTACTTTCCCCTTGCAAAACTTACAGGCAGCAGTCAGTCTCAGTGCCACTCCTGGTGGCGAGCTAGTCTGTAGCAAGCTGCAGTGCAGCCCCGTCTAGGGAAACAGAGGTGTCCACTCTCAGCACCGCATGCAGCTGTTCTCCCCTCCAGTAGCTGAGAGCAGAAGGGGCTGAATGCAGCCCCTGACCCCCAGCCTAGTCTCAGTAAGCCCCCTGACCTCTCACCATATTTCTGCATTTCCCAAGAGAAACCTCCCAGCCAGAGAGCTCACTCCCCACCTACTAGCCCCCTTCTTCTGCAACTGCACCCCTTCTCCCCCAGGACCATTTCAATGGAATTCAAAGACATCCAGCTAGGTCTTTTGTCTCATAAGCGTTGTCCATTCATCATCTCTGGAGCAACAAATGGGGAGAAAATTACAGGGAGGGAGGCAGGCAGGCAGGCAGGCAGGAAGGAAGGAAGGAAGGAAGGAAGGAAGGAAGGAAGGAAGGAAAAATAAAGAAAAAGCCGAACCCCTAACATCTTCCTTTGTGGAGTATGCATAGTATTTGTATCTTTGTACATGCCTGCAATGGACTCCATCAGCCTGAGATTTGAATATACACATTAGGTCCCTATATAGAGAAAAAAGACTTATCCATAGCCTGATGCATTCCTCTCACACCATTCATTGCAACCTAGGAAAGGATTACTTGCAAACTTGTTCAATGTCTGGACATGGCATCTCGGTCCACCTCATCTCCTAGTGAATAACATTTATGTAGGGAGCAGCTTGTCCATCTTTGCTGCCTATGCTGGGCTGGAGTATGTCTGAAGAGAGGAGCATTTGCAGAGTACTTTTGAGCCCAGTTACATTAGGCAGCACAAGCAAGTACCCATAGTTTCTCCTGTGCCTGGGGAGTGTGGTGAGCAGGATTGGGATGATCAGACACAATGCCACAATGCAAACTGTGGGGTTGAGAGACTGTGTTTATCTGGGAAGTCTGGGGAGGATAGGCATTCATAAGAAGAGGCAAAATTGCATTCCACATCTCTCTGGATCCTCATGATGTCTCCATCCACCAGCAGCACTCAAGTGATGTTTAAGAGTCTACTGCGGTCTGGCTGGGATAGAGTTAATTTTCTTTGTAGCAGACTGTATGGTGCTGCATTTGGGATTTGTGACTAAAGCAAGCCCTGGTAACATACCTGTGTTGTGGCTATTGCTGAGAACTGCTTGCACAGCATCAAAGCTTTCTCTTGCTCCCACTCACCCTCCCTCAGGGGTATTTGAGAATTTGGAGGGGACACCAGCAGGACAGCTGACCTAAACTGACCCATATGATACTGTATGCCCTACAATATCATACGCAGTAACAGAAATTGAGGAGAGAGAGATTTTGGGAAGGCAGCTGTTGCTCAGAGACTGATTGGACATCAGTCTGATTTTGCATCACTGGGTTTTTTTGTCTTCCTCTTTCCTTCAGTTAATAAACTGTATTTATCTCAGCCTGTGAGTTTTCTCACTTTTGCTCTCCCCATGCTGCTGTGGTTTTCAGGGGGGGTGTGAGTGAGATACCATGTGGTGCGTAGCTGTGGGTGAGGGTCAACCTGCCACAAAATGAGAAAAT
>WBNQ01027436.1:0-13755 GCA_013401375.1 Spizella passerina
GGGAGCCTGTGACTATGGGCATCATACCCATGTTGCCTAAAATGCTACAGGGACCTAGAAAAACAGTTTGCCCATCTCTGTGCATAGCTTCAAAACGAATTCCATGCCATAAGTGTAATCGCAATAATAATCTGTAGAAGGGCTTGTAGATCTCAATGGTTCTGAGGACTGAAGGCTATTCTCCCTTCCCCTGACGGGAAATCTGTGGTTTCACTTGCAGGCACTGAGTGCTGAATTAAGGTGTTGATGGGAAGTTGTTCTGTTTCACTTCCCTCTGGACACAGACAAAGCCCATCAATGTGAACATCACCTTTGCTGCCCTTCCCACTGCAATTGGCCATCCAAAGAGACAATGCTGGAACGCTGTGTTCAGCCAACACCTCTTATGTTTGTGTGAGTCCTGAAAGCTGCAGTGCTGAATGCATTTATCCTCACTATCTCATGCCCAGGTGCTGGAGTTTTCCAGGAGTTGTGAAGGGCTGCATGGCAAATCCTTCTGCTCTTAGCAGCTAAAAGGGGAAATGAGTGGAAATGTGATGTTGAATCCTTGCTAAAAAAACTTCACCAAGGGTGAAGGAGTAGTGAGATTAGCTCAGCTGGTTAGTGCATGGTGCTAAAAATGCCAGGGCTGTGGATTTAATCTCTGAGTCATACTCAAGGCCTTTGTGGATTCTTTCCAACTCTGAATATTTCGTGATTCTGTGAGTATATGTCTTCCAAGTTTTCACCAGTTCCCTGTGGCCTCCTGCTATGTCAGATTGTCATTGTGTAGGGAAAGGAACATCCATGATACAGCAGCTATCTTTTTTGCTGTCCCTTATTTGCTATAAGAAGTGGTCCTGGAAAAACCTTTTGCTCTTGATTTTTGTACAGCTCACCTAGCTTCTGCGGAGTTTTTTTAAAGAGAGGAAAAGACCTTGCTAGTCTCTCAAGCTGGAGCAAATATTTCACTATAACTCCTATTCTTGTCATTCTGAAATATTTTAACTAAACTAAATCTTACCACAATCACAGGAAAATCTTCAGCATTAAAAAGACCAACCACAGCCAATGAGTACAGTAAAATATTGGTCACATCTGTAACATTCAAATTCAAGGTTCAATTCAGATGTAAGTATTTTATGCTGTACGTGTTAATGCATTTGTGCCTACATGTATATACACATATACACATGTGTATGTATATAAATGTATTAAAAGCATATAAATGTATTTGTATGTTTTCAACTAAGCAGCATCCATTCACCACCAGAGGGCAGGCACAGAATATGAAAATTAATTGTCCTGTGCTTCCCTGCACATGTCAATGAACACATTGCTCAGTGGGCAGAAGGATATCACCTATGTTTTCTTTGACAATCTCCAATGACTTTCTTATCATGGAATCATAGAATAGTTTGGGCTGGAAGGGATCATTCAAGATCATCAAATCCACTCCTCCTGCAATGAGCAGGGACACATTCAACTGCATCTGGTGGCTCAGAGCCCTGTCCAGCCTGGCCTTGAATGTTTCCTGGGGTGGGGCATCTGTTGCCTTTCTGTGACAGTGTTTCACCACCCTCACTGTAAAAAGCCTCTTCCCACTATCTAAACCAACCACTTTTAGTTTAAAACCATTACCCCTTTTTCTACCGCAACAGGTCCTGGTAAATTTTTTTTGTCCTGAATCTCAACCCTTTCAACTACCTCATATTTCACAGTGTGATGGCTAGTTTTTGTTTTGTTTGTTTATCTGAGATCTAAATCTAGCAAAGTTGATATGAACCAGTGTGTCCACTCTCACACAGAGTCCTGAGTCCTAGGAGCTTTTGGAAAGGTGCAATGAGCAAAGAAGAGCTTCTCTTTTCACTCATGCTGTGGAGAGGGTAATTTAGATAAGCCAGAAAGCTTAGCCTTAAAAGCATGTACCTTTAACCAAGAGATGCTTATGATATGGCACAGGCAGATCTTTGATATTATGGGTCATGAGATCCATAAGGATCATTGTCTAAAACCCAGCGCCTTTGACCTGAGGAGGAAAAGGGGTGGACAATCTTTTCCAGAAGCATCATCTCAGTTTCATAATAAAGATCTTTACAATTGTGTACAAAGAGATGAAAGTTTCTGGTGGTACAGAGGCCCCTCAGAGCAGGAATCCTGCCCAGGGCTTTGCTCCATGGGCTGGTGATGTCAGACCCTCAAAACAACAGAATGGCAGAATCACTTATGATGTTTGTAGCACATTCTATAATACCATCCCCAAGCGGCTTCACTTGAGGAAACCTGGAAAGCATTTCAAGGGATTGCTATGTCCAGCCTGGGCTGGGAAGTTGTGACTTACACCAGCAGGATGTATACTCACAACCATCAGAATAAACCAATTTTCTGTTTCCTGATGACAAGAGGGATTCATTTCCCTTAATTCTGAATCTATGTCTGCACTAGTCACGCACCAGTCCCTTCATCTTCACAAGAGAAAGTCAGAGCTTGTGGAGGTGACTCATCTGCTGGACAATTAGATGAATCATGAGCAAAACAGGCTTTCATTTCCCTCCCTGAGCTGTGGAGGATCTCAAGATCAGTGGCTCATTTGATAGGTCCCAACCTTGCAGCTGTTCATCTTTTTCACCTGTGACATCATTCTGGAGTTACAAATTTTTATAAGAATAAGGAGACCAGGAGTTTGCTCAGCACTTCAATGCCATCACTGCTTCCACCTGGGCTTGGCAGGAGGCAGGTGATACATGTTTGAGCATAATTGTGCTTCTGTGTTGCCCATATTTCACCATCCACTGCACTAAACTTTCTGGAAATGTAGCCCATGCACTGGATCAAAAGATTTATCTGAGGTACAGCCCTGTTCTGAAATTTGGAAGGAGGTGCTTAGAAGCAAATCATGATAACAGTGTTTTGAAAGATCAAACAAATAGATGAGCAGGATTTTTTTGCTTCAGATTGTTGCCTTATGTCTGCTTTCTGTCTCCACTGAAATTACCTCAATATCCCCCCATGTGTCCTTGCGTCATCATTTGGTTCAAAGGAGTTGTTAAATGGTCCAGGTACCTTTCTCCTCCAGCAGTAGGTTCCTCCTAAAACACTTTGCACAGGAACTCTCATGATGTATGGCTGTAGGTCAGCAAGAACCCTGAAGGAATTAAATAAGGGTTTCAATATATTTTTCCTTTAAAAAAAAAAAAAAAAAAAGAAAAAAAAAAAAGAAAGTCCAAAATACATGAATACATGATTGGGGGTGGGAGGTAGATTATTCAGGAAAAACCAACACACTGAGCAGTAAGCAAAGACATTTTGGATATAACCCAGAATCCCACTGTGGGCCATAAAAAAACCCCATGATTTCAGTAAGTCATGACGTAGTGATGGATCAGAGGGCTGTGGGAAGGATCAAAGGGTGTAAGGAACATGACAAAAATAGACCACTTCTAACTCATTTCTTCTCTCTCTATGATTCCAACCTTCTTTTTTTCTGGCGTTTGCCTAAAAAAACAGCCTAGAAGGGGCAAAGCACAGTGTAGATCATACTCTCCACTACCTGTTGTGAAATACTTCTCTGCAAGAGCTGAAAATTACCTGTGTCATGATCAGCTCCAAGGCTTTATAGATATAATGCCAATAATCCATTCACTATAGCTTCATTGCAGTAAAACGCCACCTATCCAAAGAAAACACAGTAAAGAGGTGGAAAGATGGGACAGCAAAAAGGGAAAACTCATTATTTAAATGGTGGTTGATAAATAAGAGTCATTTTTGTAAGGTCTGATTCAATAGTATGGAGTGAAAATGCAGGGGAGAGAGACCAACTTTCTTCATTCCACCAACCAAAAGAAAACAAGAGGAAAGAGGAAGAATGCATGCTATTATACACTTTAAATTAAGCAGGAGAGTTAGAGAGAAACATGATCTTTAGCCCCATTAGCACAGAAGACAGAGCAAACTGTTCTTCAGCTTGTTCCACACCACTTGATTCATTGATCCTTCTGCTGTTGCAGTGGTAGAGCAGAGAAATGCAGGAAATATTTGCAAGAGAAACTGCATCAATCTCCTTTGGTTTGCATTTCAAAATAAATCAGATTTGTCACATGCAGCACAGTTTCCTGAACCTGTTGATAAATATTGGAATAAGAATCCCAATATTAACAGTTAGATTGTGCCTGGGCCAGTCTGAGCCTTGCTGCTGCTGGGCCGAAGGCGGCAACTGTGGTGTGTCACCCCAGAGACACCTTTAGCTTGCTGGTGGTTGCAGCTGGGCAGATGAACAAGTCCAGGCTGTTAGGAACTCCGTTTACCTCAGGAAGAAAGCTTCAGGCGATGGTGAAGANGAGAGAGATATAGGCACACCTGGGAAGGGAGCCGGAAGTCTAAAACAGGAAATACAACACACCACAACAGATAAAGCTTTGGGATGTTTCAAGCATGGGCCAGAAGATGTGTAGAAGTTAGCAGAGGGCAGGAAATACCCAGGGACAGTTCAACGAATTAGGGAAGCATGCAGGCTCCCTTCAACCATTGGAGCAGGGCAAGTGCAAGGCAGAAAGTCTCTGCCATTATTTGTCAAAGTGAGATGTGAGATGCTCACATATTGACTTTGATTGCAAGCCGTAGCTCAAAGTCTCACTGAAGGATGGTGCATGTCTGAGTACCACAGGGTTTGGAAAATAAAGCCAGAGTAGCCTGGAGATTGATGGTCCCCCATAATCAAACACATATTCCATTTGCACCATTTCAAACCACCTCTCCAATTATGACAATCTCTGCAGCTCCTGTCATGTCATTTTACTTGTTTGGAAGTCTTTCCCACATGGTTTCCCGCTCTTTTTTCTCTTACTGCCTCACTGCCAAGAGCCTGAGCAGCCCCCCTCATCTCATCGGATATTGTTTTGTCCCAAGTTATTTGTGTTGTCTTCTCTCAGAAGACTATGCAGAAGACCCTTACCACCAAAGTCACCCCATCTATATCTGTGGTGATAGCTGTGGTGATGCTGGGAGTCTCCACCATATCTGCCGCTCCAAGTGATGTACAGCATCTCCCAAAGGTTGCATGAATGTCCTTCTGTACCATTATGTGTGTTTTGCTTTCTTTCTCAATTTTCTGGCACTGTCTGTCTAGGCTCCCAGCAGTGTTTGAGGGCCCTGGCACCACCCAAGAGGAATCAGATGAGCCAGGACTTTGTCCATCCTTCAAATCACTGCATGGTTGCAGGTAACTCCTTCACAGCTGACCACATCTGGTTTGGTAAGTGTGGAGCATCCCATGGGAACTGGACATGCATTTTACCCTGCCATCTGGACCTGAGGAAGGTTAGGGTTGGTACCAAAGGGGACTGACACAAATCTAGCCTGGGAAAATGCCGAGAGCAACATTTTCTTTGAGTTCAGGTAAAATTACAGCTCCTGAGTGAGATCTGCAGGCACCATGTGATGAGGGCTGAGATGGGACAGGAACCACAGCTGACCTGGTGACCAGGACAACTTCACTGTTTGGCTCACCACCTGTACTAGCACTGGTGTGTGAAGCATCATCGCAGCAACAAGCTTCCCTCAACAACAGCAGCAGAAACAGAAAAGGAGTGGTTAGAGCAAAGCTCTTGGAACCCTTGTTCCTCATGTATTTTTTAAAAAGAAGAGGCTGTAATCAGGCCCAGAGGAAATGGAGCATAAATATCAAACTTTGTTCAGGCTGGGAAAATAGAATTTATAATTAAAGATGGACATCTTGTTGACAAGATATGATTTATTTTAACTGTGAGGTGAGCGCATGGTCAACTTCTAATCTTTTGCAAGTTATTAAAACCAGCCAGTTCTCTTCCTGGTTGTTTTGTTGTGTTTTTTTGGGTTTTATTTCGTATAATTTCTAAAAAAGCAACTGGGCTAACGTCAGCTCAAGATAAAGATGCTTATACTGGCCGAGATGTCTTGGAGGATCTCATAGCTGGGAATTTTTCTTTCTGTTCATGCATTCTTACTTGTCTCCATGGCAGCCCCACCAACCCAGCCTGTTACCCTCTCCCATGGAAGAGTGGGAATTCTGTGACAGTTAGAAAGGAAGGAGAGGACCCAGGGTTGACTTTGTGTGGCTTTTTTTTCCCAAGTGGGATTTGCTGGTTGCCACATCCTGCTGCCTCAGTATAGAGGCATGTAGGATTTGTGCATGGCAGACACCAGCAGGCATTCTCGCAGGACTGGTGCTTGTAAACAGTTTTTGTGGCAAGATCTTACAAGTTTTGAGGGTGTGGTGTCCCTCCTTGTATTCTCAGGTTTTTTCATGGGGTTTGCTTGGGTGCATGGATGCTGTGCTGTCAGATAAGCCACTTTCCCTGTGTCAATACCACTGAGGGTTAGCTTGCCCAAGGGCACCCTTTCCCACAAAACCAGCTTGTTCCCTCCAATCTGGGTGTAGTTCTGTGGTTTCCTTCAGGGCCTGCATCAGGTTTGGTTGCTTCTGCTCCACACAGTCCTCCCACACTACTCCACAGCAGATCTGGACACTGTCCCCACAATATTCAAGGTATTCTCAAAGAAAGCCAGCAGTGAAACAATTTCAGGGCTGTAGGGGAACCATCTGGAGTCAGGTGTCTGAGTGCTAGACACTGGGAAGTAGTCAACTTGCTCTAGAGAAGGGACAGGTCTCTATGGATGCAGCCAGGGATCATTCTCTGGGAGAGATACCTTTACTGGGAGAGATAAAACCGGAGAAGCATCAGCACTCAGGTGTCACTGGGTATCAACCACTGGTTGATCCAAGTTTCTGCAGCCCATGCACCAGAGATAGATATCTAGCAACAGCAGCATCTGTGTGAACAATTTCTTCTGCTTCCAGCTAAGTCTGAAACTCATTGTCAGCAGACTTCCTATCCTTTCTGTGACAGGACATTTTCCTTTAGCTAGCCAGGCACCCCCTGGATAATGCAACTGGCCCCACATCTCTGAGCAGCACAAATGCAGCCATTCTCCAGGCTTGGCTGCTGTGATATTGTGGGTCATCAGGCTGCCCTGGTGTGATTACAGGAGGGATGACAATATCTCCTTGGTGATATCTCTCTGCCAGTCCCAGCAAAATCAGACAGCATGAGAGGAGGTGCAGCTTGCTGAGAGACGGACATCTACACATCAGTGTTGAGCTAATGCCAAACCAAATAGCACCACCATAGTCATGAGGCAGGGTGCCACAAGATACAGCTATAGTGAACTTCTACTTGAGGCCCAGCACAGGATCATTGGGGCTTTCAGACCACATGCTCACTCACTGATACTGTGCTGTATTTTTTTGGACCACCTCTGCTCCATATAAGTGCTATTCTGAGGTCCTCGATAAGGTTTTGGAGCTGCTGCACACAAGAAAACTCCTCCAGATATGCTTCTGTTGCCAAAATAATTCAATGAGAAATAGTTCTCCTACTAATTGTTAAACCATTTGGCCATTAAAAATATGGAAAATAAAGAGAAGCGCAGAGGACACACACATTTTAAAACAGTTACAGAGGTATGTATCCACATGCTTGTGGGAGCCTGGGAATACATAATACTGCAAAGGAATGAATTCACGGACTGGTCTATGGGGAGTATTTTTTTTCCCTGTGACTTCAAACTTCTCTCAGAGCTCACAGAGTTTTAGTCAGCTGGCATGCAAGAGAGGTACGACTTCCCTAAGTAAACTCTTCCTCCACTTGCCCTGGAAAAGCTGCTGGGAGAGTCTGTGAGACAGAAGGCTGCAAGCGGAGGGGAATCCTGCTCCTCCTCCTCCTCTTCCAGCCACAGAGCAGGTATGTGGAGATGCATGCAAATCTGGGAGCGTGCTGGAAAGTTGAGCTTTTGACTGCAGGAGAGATGGGTGCTCTGGTGACTTAGAGCTGCAGCCTTTTGAAAGTAACATGGACAAGGAAGGTACTGTATAAATTAAATTACATATACAGCTATACATGTTCATTATCGTACATGATATAATTAAGAACATGTATCACTATTGTTTACTTCTTTCTCATAATAGACACGTTACTTTTATACATATACAGCTATACATGTTCATTATCGTACATGATATAATTAAGAACATGTATCACTATTGTTTACTTCTTTCTCATAATAGACACGTTACTTTTAAATTTATTCTCCTTGTGCAGTAACACATGCAAAGTGTACTCCTTGCAACATTTAACAAACCACATCATTCACATCTCTAGACATTTTCATCTTGAATCTCCCAGTACAGTGCAGATCTGAAGTGACCTTGTCAGGAGCTGGTGTGCCAAAGAGAATGAACACTAACCTGTGGCAGAGGTGCCAGTATATGTTTAGCAGAATCCACAAAGCTGTTTGGCATGTGCTGTTAAAGGACATGGGTTTTATCTCATTTAACAAATAGATCTAGGAATTGATGCTGTCCAGTAAAAGGGAGTCACAACCTCCCTAATTTTTTTGGTTCACCCAAATTCCTTGTCCATAATGGCAGATGTCAGTGCAAAGAGGGGAAAACACACAATGCTGAAGGCAAAACTCTCCTCCAGGCAGGAAGTGACTCAGTTCAGACACTCTTCACGCATCCAGGGAAGCAGATTTGCAGTGACCCCTGGGAGGCTTGCTTTGGTCACTGGTGCTTGTGGGAGCTCTCTGGCAGGGTGGCCCAGGCAGGGTTGTGCCTTGGCTGGTGAACCCAGCCCTCAGTTTGGTCCTGAGACACCCACTGTGGAGCTGGCCAAACTCCCTCAGAGGTTTGTGCTGCTGTAAAAGTATCATGCAGACTTTGCACCCCTGCCCTGGTACCAGGGCACATCTAAACAGAAAAAGACAACACAGGCAATGTGCGGGTATCTCAAAGGTTTACACAAGGGCATTGCTTCTGAAATAAAAGAGAGCTTCACATCCAAGGAAAAGAAAGAAAAATCCATCCCACTGCCCTTTCTGGAAGGCATTTACATTATTTCCCATTCAAGCATTAAATTGAATTTATCCTTTTCCCCAAGGGTGCGTTTGGTCATCCCGCTGTTGTGCCATAGAGACACAACTGAGCTGTTGGGAAACCAAACATATGTGTTCTCCCTACTGTGAAGCTTCCCTCCCATATACCCTTTTCCTGTGCATCCTATTCTGCATGGATGTGGGGTTTTGTTTTTGCAACTAGCTCAGTGCCTCTGATTCACTCCATCCCCTGGGAATGTGCAAGCTGACAGCTGTGGGACAGGCACGGATGACTTCAGAGACAAGCACATGTCTGCAAAGCCTGCAGAGGGGATCTTTTTTGTGGAATTTACTGAGTGTTTCATGTGTCAATATGAGAGGAGCGTAATTACCAGCTGAGAAACTGCAGGAAATAAGCCAAGACTGAATGGACGAAATGGAAAATAAAGAGAAGCGCAGAGGACACACACATTTTAAAACAGTTACAGAGGTATGTATCCACATGCTTGTGGGAGCCTGGGAATACATAAGGGATCGTGACTGCAAAGGAATGAATTCACGGACTGGTCTTTGGGGAGTATTTTTTTTCCCTGTGACTTCAAACTTCTCTCAGAGCTCACAGAGTTTTAGTCAGCTGGCATGCAAGAGAGGTACGACTTCCCTAAGTAAACTCTTCCTCCACTTGCCCTGGAAAAGCTGCTGGGAGAGTCTGTGAGACAGAAGGCTGCAAGCAGAGGGGAATCCTGCTCCTCCTCCTCCTCTTCCAGCCACAGAGCAGGTATGTGGAGATGCATGCAAACCTGGGAGCGTGCTGGAAAGTTGAGCTTTTGACTGCAGGAGAGATGGGGGCTCTGGTGACTTAGAGCTGCAGCCTTTTGAAAGTAACATGGACAAGGAAGGTACTGTATAAATAAAATATACTGTGTTTATGGATAGGCTGAGGAACTGGCTAAACACACTGTGTAGATGGCTCTATCCACACAGCTGTATATTTAACCCATCAGGGACTTGCACTGCAGAGAGTCAGCTCCCTTATGTTAAGGAGGCACTGATTAGTTTACAACGATGCAGTTGTCATAAGCCAGGTTTGTTATCATTCTCTGTGCTTACAGTAGTGAAAGATGGGGACTGGGTATTTTTTCTTTCTTTACAGGACTTTAGTCTGTTTGTGGAATTGCTGCATTATAGTGCTCTGAAGCAGGAGTGCTGCATAGATCAGCCTTGTACACTGATTAAATGCCACTCGCCCAGCTCCCCGACACAGAATCTCAGCACAGCCTGGGCAAATCTCACAGCCCTGGGTAAAATGGGCAAAAGGCTGTTTGGCTCCTCTGCTCTCCTTACTAGCAGCACTGTCATTGAGCTCTCCCCGTTGGAGCACGAGGTGTGAGATGGCAGCATTACTGTGCTACTCTTTAAGATCCTGACAGCCTGAATGTCACCTTGGGTGAACAATGACTTACTGAGAGGGTTTTGCTGCATCTGGATTGTTACCACAGGAATTAATTCTTGGACAGTATTTGGAACTGATAAAGTTTTAAAAAATCCTTATTTATATAAAAGTCACATACACATTTACAAAGCCAAACCCTGATGTATTTTGATAAAAGTATTTTTGATGAAAATGCAGATATGTTTCCTTAAATAGAATCAAAAGTTAGGTTTTCCACAACAGAAGAAATTTGTGTGTTTTTTTTTTTACTAAGATGCAGTCATTTCAACTTTAAAATCAATTTATTACTCTAAAATGCTAAAATCCTTTAATTTTCAGTAAAAGAAATCCAAAACAAATAATCTCTTTTTAAATCAGATATTTCCATTTCAGTGATTGTATCAGAACTTTACCTTTTACTAATATAATGATGGGTGGATTCCGGCGGGGTGGGTATCAGTATCATGCAATCAGAGCTACCAGAAGTAACTACCTTCACCTCATTTTTCCGCCTGTTGGATCACATAAATTGAATAGGTCTTTTCCCAGATACCGATTCCACTGTCAATGAAAACAAATTGCTGAATTAAAAGCTTGTTTTTTCTCTCTTTTTGCTGCACTAAAATAATATGAGAAATTACTGTTTTAGTTCCTGAACTTGAGTTTTCCCGGGAACTGTGTTTCCAGGGAGATAGTTTGTTTTCAGGGTCAGATAGTTTAATCTGCTTTCTGCTGATAAAACTGTTTTCCTTTTCCCATCTCCTACTGTCCCTTCACCCAGCCCCTCGCTGAGCAAGTCTCCAGCCTGGTGAATTTCATGCAATTGTTGTTTTATTTTTTTTCTTTTCTGTAGAGAGGAGTAGGGGAAAAAAAAAGGTGAATAAAATAGTGAATCTGGCTAAACCCCATGTATCCAATTAATCGAAAATGTTAATTTCAGGTGGGGAAGTTCTTTTGGCTAAGTACCTGATAGAGGTGCAAGTAGAGGGAGGACAGAGTGAGAAACGAGGAATGCAACAGCTTCAAAAGACAGGAGAAAAGCCATGCTGGGGTTAGAGGAGATGTAGGAGTCCGTATTTTGGTATGCAGACTTGACTTGGCTGTGATTTTAATGAAGCAAAGTCCTGAGCAGCAGAATCAGTGCATGCCCTTCCCTCCTGGTTTGGCATTTGTTTCTGTCCAGGCTCTTCTTCACAGTTCACCTGGCACAACTGTTTGGTCTCTTGGTAAAACAGCTTGAGGAACTGAGCTGGGTTTTTAAAAAGCTCAACCAACAAAATCTCTGCTATTTTTATCCCTGCAAATCCAAACTTCCCAAAGTGCTCTGAACATGCATTGTAGAAAATGCAAAGCTGCAGTCATCCTGGTCACTTGTTGCTCTTCATTACAGGCATGATATTAGTACTCCATCTCCAAATTAAATCAAAATCTCCTATTTTTAAAAATATATCTTTTTTTCTCATGGAGGCCTCAAATGTTTGAGGTTCATCTTGCAAAAGTGTCTGTGCATTGCAAGTGCTATTGTACACTGCTGACAGGGCAAACTCTAAACACAGAGCATCTGAAAGGAATTTAAACCTCTGCACACCACAGAAGTCCCCAGCTTCAGCATAGGCTCCCTGCTCACCCCAAGGGGGTTGCAGACAGAGAGCTTGAGTCCAGAAAGCATGCCAAAATCAGCACTGCAGCCAGCANTAGTGAATCTGGCTAAACCCCATGTATCCAATTAATCGAAAATGTTAATTTCAGGTGGGGAAGTTCTTTTGGCTAAGTACCTGATAGAGGTGCAAGTAGAGGGAGGACAGAGTGAGAAACGAGGAATGCAACAGCTTCAAAAGACAGGAGAAAAGCCATGCTGGGGTTAGAGGAGATGTAGGAGTCCGTATTTTGGTATGCAGACTTGACTTGGCTGTGATTTTAATGAAGCAAAGTCCTGAGCAGCAGAATCAGTGCATGCCCTTCCCTCCTGGTTTGGCATTTGTTTCTGTCCAGGCTCTTCTTCACAGTTCACCTGGCACAACTGTTTGGTCTCTTGGTAAAACAGCTTGAGGAACTGAGCTGGGTTTTTAAAAAGCTCAACCAACAAAATCTCTGCTATTTTTATCCCTGCAAATCCAAACTTCCCAAAGNAGGTGGTCAAAACGAGTCTGACACTAGCCCAGTCAAGGGGAACCTGCCTGGGGTTGTGATCTCGCTGTTGGACTGTTCTCTTGAGAGAACAGATGGATTTTATATCCATTTAACATGGATTTTTATATCCATTGCACCTAAGCATGCCCTCCCCTGTTGTCTTTGCATGGCATTTTCATGGCTAGACCAGCAACCTGGTCTGCAGGAAGGTGTCCCTAACCACGGCAGAGGGGTTGGAGCCAGAGGATCTTTAAGGGCCCTTCCAACACAAACTATTCTGTCGTTCTATGATTCTGTGATTTATGCCTCTCATTTTAGGGTGCATTGCAAAGCAAATGAGATGCTAAGAGCCCAGATCTTTGGCACATTATTTCAACCATGGGAAAATTGCATTGCAACAGCTCAGGCTTGTGGCTCTGGGAGAAAGCAATGGGAAAACCTGTGTAAAGGTGGGTTTTCCAGCAGCAGAACTTAGCAGAAGAAAGGGAGGAAACCAGTAATTAGACAGCTGCTTCTGCCCTAGAGGGCAGCACAAAGTAATAAATACAAACCTGAACTCACAAACCATCTGAAATCATCTTCTGCATGACAGAAGAATGTCTGTCAGGATGGTGTCCTGTTGTGGCTAATATCCTCAGCTTAATTGGTTGGATCAAAACAGAAACCATTTCCATTTGAGAGCTCTTTCTATGTGATGCCAGACACACTGCCCAGCATGAGAGTCTGGACTTCATTGGGCGGCCTGGATATCAGCTAGGCAGCATCTGGAACCACACAAACCCATTAAAAGCCTTGCATCTTCCTTTGGCCACCAGGCTCAAAGGAATGCAGAGCTACACAGGTAGGTCACAAGTGTGGTACGCTCAGAGTGGGTTAATTGATTGTACTGTTTGTGTCCATCTCCTTATTAGATGATCATCTGACAGCTTTCACATGTGTTGACCTCTGTGTTCCATTTGAAATCTAACCATAATTACTTTTGCCTTCAGAACCATGAAACTGAACATCATCTTCTTGCTGGCAGTGGTGAACACAGGAACCTTTAACTACCATCCCACCGAGGGGACACCCTGTGAAATGGTAAGGAGGGATTCCTCCTCAGGCCCTTTGGGATCTGCAGTGAGGCTGGGACACCCTCATTGCAGACACTGTGCAAACAGCCATAGTCTCTGAAAAGGGAAAATCTCCAGCACCAGACTTTCTGTGGTGGCAGAAGTGGGATTTCCAGGGTCAGGGGATGGGTAGCAGGCACTTCTCAGGCTATGTCCTTTTTGTAGTGACAGCACATAAGAGGGGTGGAGGAG
>WBNQ01027438.1:0-33622 GCA_013401375.1 Spizella passerina
CCACCTCCCTTAAATTAGAGAAGGTTTTCATTCACAATACTCAGAGGAAAACAATATTATTTTTGCAAAGGTAGCCTGGCAGTTTTGTGCTAATCACTGGCAGATAAACTCTGCTTCCCTTCTTCACTAGATGGGATGCCACTACCTGCAGAGATGAGGAAGGAGAGGAACAGTGCTCAGCATGGAGTCACTCTGCAAGCACAGGGCTGAATCACAAGATACAGCTGCAAAACCTCAGGAAATCCTTGTCTTGTTCCAGGGCCAACCTCACCTCAGAAGTAAAACATACCCCTCACCTTTTTTTTTTACAGAGCACCCAAGTCACAAAGCACTGGCAGCACTCAGAGGTGGCACCGAGGTAATTTAACAACGTCATCAAACCATGAGTTAGAATTTGATTTATAATGATGACTAACCCAATAAAATGGTAAAGCAAGTCAATACGCAGGCTCAGAGACTTCTCCAATTTTTTTACCCCCTAGTACTTTGATGATGCAGTCATCATAAAGCATTCCAGACATGTCATGCTTGGTGGAAACTATGGAACAACAAAGCCTCACGTGTATCCTTGCAGAGATCAGGTCATTCTTCATTACAGCTGCATAAACCTATTCACAAGATCAGCTTTTTTGTGGTAACAATGAAAGGAGAGGGGTAAAACCCCCAACCTCTTGATCACAGCATGTGATTAGTTCTTAGTAAGGAGGATATTTTTACGTGGAAGTGGTAAATTTTCAGGTGGTACAAAAAAAATCCCAAAGCCCAAGAGTTCAAATCCCTGTAAATTGACATTGCTATGCTGATTTATGCCCATTGAGAGTTGTCCCTTCATAATTTGTTCCAGGTTGGAATTTTACTATGGAGAAATATGCACATTCTTGTAAAGTCAAGGAAAAATACACCCAACTAAAAGGGTAGTTTCCATGTAGTTCTATTTTTGATCACTTTAGATATTTTAGGCTATGTCATACAATCATACTATTTATGGGATCAAAAAGAAGCAACCCAGATATGGGAATAAAGTTAGTAAAGTCATTGGTCCAGACAGGACTCAGGCTGCTAAGTACATGATGATTGATATTGGACACATTTCTTTCTTGGCAGGGAGTTTTGGCTTTCAGCTTCACTGTGCTGACATCAAGCACATTAAAAGTGAACCCAAATATCTGCTGAAATTCATGGAGATGTTGAAACACTTTCAACTCTGAAGCCAAGGATGTGTCAGCTAAGAAATCTGAAGTCTACCTTAGACTTTTTCATTCAAATTTGGGGAAGAAATGCTCAGCAAACTTGTCAAGTCTAAGCAAGCTCTTTTACAACCCCCTTCTCTATTTTCTTGTGGCAGTAGTCCACAAGAAACAATCTTCATAAAAGCAGTAGAAAGGTCAACTGTTGCCTGTGTTTGACAGCCCTGGATGCAGTCCCAATGCACAAAAGTGGGTTCAGAACCCCAATCTATATTTCACTTTCCATATCAGGCAAAGAAGACAAGTTTTAGGCTCATCTTTTGCTGAGGCAGGTGATTTCCAGAGAGAATCGTCCGCTCAAGAAATGTATTACACAACAGAAGCATACTTATTATCTTTAGACAATCTCTCCTCTCTTTCAGGGCTCTGTAACTTCCTATTCTCACTTCTTTTAATGCATTTTCTGCTTTCCCATTCCCTCCTAGTGCAGCTGGATTCAGATTCTGATCCGGCCCCCTTAATGGGCCACTGCCCCATGAGCTGTATCAGAATTCCCCACAGAGAAATCTGGGGAATCCCTAAAAGGCTTCAGATCAAAAAACCACAAGTCATGATGTGTTTGTGCTGCTTAACCAAAAAGTGCATTCAGGTTGTAACTGGTTGCAGTTTGGCATCTGTGGCAATACAGATTGCTCAGTTTAATTATTGTTCTCTTTGGTGTGCAGGTTGCATGCGGGAGTTCTGCTTCTTCCATTACTTCAAAGGTTGTCAGGATTTCAATAACTTTTTAAAATGAACCCACACAGATTTTTAAGGCACTATTTTTCAAAGACCCAACAAAGTAATTCCACCTTAGTGGACAGTTTCATATGTGCTGGAACTGTGATAAAGCCAAGGGCTTTTCCGAGAAAACGTCTCTCTGGAGTGGCCTAGCATTAGTATGGTTCTTGTGTAGGCACTCTGTGTTTTTACTATTGATTTTTCTTAACTTAATTAATCAGTTATACATTGGATTCACCTGAGTGTCCTGCATTTTAATGTTACAATGAATAATTTGTTCAGTAATTTGATGTTTTTCTTTTTGACCACACCATGGTTTATATTTTAAATAGTTATTAAAACAGGTTGAAAAAACAGTTACAGAACAAGTTTGAAATGATGAGCATGCTGATTCAATTACATTTTCAGATTTAAAAAAATATTTTGGAGGAGGACCACAGTAACAATTCTTTTTCCCTCTGTATGGATGGGATTTCAGACATTCTTTCAAAGCTGACAGTCAGACACAGACACTAAAAGGGCATTGCAGCCAGGTCTGTGGTAAATCCTCTGGATATCCATTGAGCTACCTCAGGGATAAGAGCCAGCCCTGCAGCAAGAGCTCACCACTGTGCTCTCACCCCTTGTTTCCTGGGGTGCTTGAGGTTGCACTGAGCCCCCAGTTCCAAGCTGACAAGTCCATGCAGGAGTGTCCCCTCTGGAAACACAGTTCCAGATACCATTTCTGTTTTAGATGCATAAATGAAATTTCAAAAATAATACTTGCTTTCAACTATTTAAACTCACTGTTCGTACTTCCATTAGGATTTGAAATGGGAGTAAAGATTATTGAAGCAATAGTAGTATTGGGGGATTTTTTAAACCAGGTCTATCAGAGAGGAAATAAAATGAATTGCCTATGTGAAGAAAATGAACAAATAAATTTTGAGAATACAGTATGATTTAAAGGCATTTTGTGTTAACCTTTCACACAAAATATTTTATGCTGTAAAAAGAACAGAAATAGCCTAAACATCCTAAGGAGGGATGCTAGCCCTCATTTAGAAGATATTCAAACAGCGAAGTAAAATTATTTGAAAAAGCAATTTAAAGAATCTCATCCATCTTACTGATAAGAGACAATATCCATGTAGTACATATACAAGATAAGAGACAATTTTGTTTGTGCTCTGAGACAGGAGAAATCTGAAAACAAGAAGTATTTTCCACTGCAAAAACTTGAGAATAACATTACTGTTCATACACTTTTCTTCTTTTTTATTTAAAATCAGCAAAAGACTTTATTGCTTTTCTGAAGACCAGCCAATTTATACCAGGAAAAGAAACACATATTGACCTTATTGTCAGAAAATGGGCAGAATCAAGCATGTTTCAACTGAGTAACTAATGGAAATGTTTCCAGGCACATAAAGAATACTGCACATGTGAATTAAGACATGTCCTAAGAACAATGGAAATAGGCACTGAAAGATAAGACATTGTTTAATGGGTTGTGTAATCTGATAGCTGACATCATGTGATCCAGAGGCTGGATTTTGCAAGGTGAAGATATCAATATAAGAATGCAGAATGAAATGAATATTATAAATAGTCTCTAATGATGATGCCTACAATGAATAGCTAAAGGTAACTTTCAAGGAAGGAGCTCGGAGGAGTTCGGCTTTAATGCTGGATGTGAGCTTAAACCCCCAGGGAAATGTTTTACAGCATTTTTGAGTTATAGATCTGCACTCTTTGTGGAAAAAGACAGAAAGAACAGAGAGCTGGAAACTCAGAAATCCATTTTGCTGAAGGAAAGAGTTTTCCCAAAGCAAACCAGAATCTCTGAAGATTTATCCGGTAGGATAAGCAGGCACAGTTAAGTCTCACCTGAACCAACTGGCTACCAATTACTTTGTAGTGGGAATGAGAATGCTATAAATACCTTTTGAACTAAATATTCCTTTTGTGACCTCAGAAATTCTCTGCAGAAGAGTTTAGTTCCAAATTACCATTATTTCCCAGCAAAAGATACCTGACTCCCAGCTCAACCATTTGACATAAAAGTGTTACCAACAGAAGATTCCTGTCTCAGTCTCAGGCCATGGTCAAGTCAGACTTGGATAGGAGAGGATGATTTCCTAGATATTGGAACATTTCTGAAGCTATGTGATTCATCCTGCACATCTGGCAGTCCCAAACACAGAATTAAATAACTCAAGGAGGCTTTGGAAATTGATTTCATCCTGTTATTATTTTTCATTGCTACATCTCCTCCTTTACCCCTTCTTTTTCATGACCATCATTTTGGTTACAGCCTTTCAGAACAGAAAATGGAGGCCTTTTATACAAAAACAGAAGTATGCTCTATGTTTGCTGTCCTTCTGTAGAACAAAAACATTAAAGCTGTAATATTGATCCGAGTTGGAGTTGACCATTATCTAGTTTAAACGTTACATGGCTATTAGTTCTGGTATCGAATTAGGTTGTCCCTTAAAATTAAACAAGACTAACAGATAAAGAAAACCATTATTAGCTGAAGTCTAACAAACTCCAAGGTACAAGGCCAACAACTGAGCCTCATTGGCCCTCCTCATCATCTGTCCTTATTGTCTCTAAGAATTGTTTTCTGTGGAGAACCAAATTTTCTAGCAAGGTCTAAAGACACCTGCTCCATAGCTGGAGCATTTGGCAGTCACCAGGTGGGAAACAGCTCAGCCTTGCTGATCTCACACACCCTCAATGCCTGCAAGTGGCCAGGACACAGGTCCCACTCACATTTTGTTCTGTTCTCTCATTTTGTGGGAAAATAACAGAGACCCAAAACCAGTGATCCCTTCTACAGCCTACAGTGCTCCTGTGACCTCTGTGCTTCCTTCACTGATCCCCATCAGGGAACTGCAGCCACAGTGAGAACATCTCAGCACAGTTTAATTTGACGATGGTCTTGACTGTAAATATGAAATTTCATATCACAAGAGAGACCAGGCATGTGAGAGCTGTCTACAATAAAAACAGGATATGGAACAAACCTACATTTTGACAAAATAAATTAATAATAATAAAAAACTCGACAACAAGAACAAGTTGAATCTATCAGTAAACCTTCATACACTGCAAACTGAAATGTGCATATGCTGAAACTAATTTTCTGTTCCTTTAACCTCATCTCTTCCTTTCAATACAGATATTGCTGCTTTGTGACTCAGTCTGAATCACAAGTTTCAGCTTGAAGATGACTCTGTACAAATAATTGAAGAAATTATTGCACCTCCAACCACAAGATGTTATTTAGTTGTGCAGACCATATCAGGTGGTAAAAAGTGTCAATTGCCTGTGCTGGCTACACAGCATGGCACCACAAGGGACAGGGTGAGACCACAGCTGAAGTCATGGCACTGACAGGCGGGTCCTGCCTGTACCAGGAAATAAAAGGGGTTTGAAAGAGCAGAGTATGGCTTGGGTGGGACACGAGGGAAAGAGAATCAGCCACAAACTCCTGCCAGCCCTTGGAGTCAGAGCTCCAGGAGGGCAGGGGAATGATCCTGCAGCCGTCCTTGCTGCAGCTCTCCCTCCTGGCACCCCTGGGCTCCCAAGAGAGGAAAAAGGAAGAAAATCGATCTCTCTTCTTTCTCTCCCCACAGCACCTCTAGCTGCCTGCTCCCCCAGACATCTGCCCATTTGTAAATATCCAGAATTGTTCTTCAGAAGACAGATACAATCAAATACAAAAGCAGGCTAAAACAGAGATAGCATTATATTTAAGCACGACACTCCTTCAGGTCGTCTACAAGTCTGTATCAGGCCACTGTTGGTTCTTACACTATTCTCATACCTACTAATTGATAAAGGATTAGATTAATTGGTTGAAGATTAGATTGTTATGTGGGATTTTTCTATGTGAAATTAATATTGTATCAGCATAATTAGGCATTATTTCAACAACAACAATGAAGATTTTTATGTCTACAACTTGCCATTCAACTTATTTTTCATATAATTCTTCCTAGTTTCTTTAGCCTAACAATATTCATGGGAAAGAGAAGGAGCAGAAGAATCAGAATAGCAAGACATAATAAAGAAAAAAGAAACTAAACTAGGAAAAAGTTTTCATCTTCCCAGCCACTTATCTCCCTGAGATCCTGAAAACCTGATGACTTTATGTCAGAAGAGCCACAGAACAGCATAAACTGAAACATAAATATATATCTATATATTTATTTTACTGAAACATATATATATATTTTTTTTTTCCATTATGGTCTTATAAGCCCTATTGCCACAAATTTTCACTTATCCAAATTAGGATTTACAGGCGTAGGAAATATCTTGTCTTTGTTCTCTGGTTTCTGCTGAACCATTTCACATTTCCCTCCTGTTCTTCTTCCTGCCATTCCCAGAGGACAACCCTGGACCAGATGTGGAAGACGCAAGTCACAAACATGACCATAAATACTTCACCATGCAAATGCGATTTCTTCTGTCACATATAACAAAATGCTGTACATGTCAGGCTGCTTATTCACACTCCAGCTTGCAACTAATCAGCACTAATCAGAGCAATCAGATTCACACTTCACTGAGCTTTCCCAGATTTATGCAGCAGAGGACTTGGATTTCATCACTCGGGAAGGGAGCACATGGAGGCTGCTACACAGGGAGCAGCTCTGCGTCTCTCAGGAGAAAGAGAGCCTAAGGAAAACCAAAACAAGACCAAATTGATTCCTGATGCCATCTTTTCCTCTTAAACCAGTGAAGGATCCAGAAAATAAGGAAGCACCACTCTTCATCACTTTCACGTGCTGAGTGGAGCAACAACAGAACATTACCTGAAGTTACCATATACTCTATCTAAAAATTATTTGGTTTTGATAAATCTCTTGTAAGACTTTGATCTCCAGGTCTCATGAGTCATATTACAGAAGAATTTACTGTACTTAATTTAGAAATCATTTGAAAAGGTCCATGACATTCATTTCTCTCTGTACCCCTATGAAGGGAGATCGCTAAATGAAAGCAACTAAACCCAGCAAAGGGTTTATGATCTAAATGCATAAGATTATTTGTTTAACAATGAAAAAAATTATTGAAGTAAAAAGAAATCATTTAAATTTCCTTGCTTTAAGCAGCCATCAGGTAGAAAAGATACATAATTAGAGTTTTTAAAGGTTTTGAGTGGAGCATTGATAAAAGAAAATTGTTGGAAATGAATGGCCCAGAGGCTTGGAGACTTCTGTAACCTTCACATATGGTTTACTCTGCTTCAGAAATCAACTGACAAACCAGTATGAGATCAACCACTTTCACCTGTATTAGAATTAATTATTCATCTCATCTACCTGGAGGAACTGAAATTTTTGGCATTTCATTTAAATACCCTTTATGGGTAACAAAATAAAACAAAACAGAAAAAAGTATTGAAATATAACTGATAACCACTTCTGAGGGAGCTGAGTTAAAACACCTGAATCAGACAAGGCGTGGAAAAAATGCCCTCTCCAAGTTTACTTGTTTCCAAGTAATGAACAGAAATGCTAAAAGAACATTTGCCTTCAACTTCAGTCTCCCTTTATAAAAAATTTATAAACAGAATTTAATCTTTTTTTGGACACTTTAGTCAATAAAGCCACATATTTTTGCCAGGGAAAGGGGACCACACTGGAAATCATTCATCTTTCTTTGAAATACAGGCAAAAAAATCTACATAGTCTAGAAATGAGAATCATTCTGGTGCCTAACTAAAAATATTCCAGACCTGTGTATGGATTAGTATCTTGCAACTGTAATTTATTTAGATAAGATATGTTAACGTACACCATCTTCCCCATATTCCTTGGGTGATTCTTACATCTTTATTGAGCCATGATAATTATAAAATTGCCAATCTTCCTTAGAAAGTTCAGGATATTTTACTCAATGTGCAGACTTGTTACTGCACTTATGGAAATCTCCATGAGAAACACTGACAGGGATCTCAGCTGTACTTAAGTAGAGGCAAATCTATCAAACATTTACCACCAGGAGCACAAGTTCTGACATCAGAATTGTTTAACACCACCACTGACCATTTACGTTTTTCTACAAGTTGCTACAAATGACCATGACACAGTAAGTTTTTCATTTTGAGGAGGTGAATTTGATATTTCTACTTCAAGGTGAGAGGAAAAACCCAAAACAAAGAGAACCAGAATAAATGTCAAGTTTCAAAAGTAAATGACATCACATGCACATAGGCCTTTTCAGTTAAGCAGAGTTTCCTATTATACCATTCACTCTTACTAGGGATCAAATACCAAAGTGAAAACAGCCATTTTAATACTGGAAAATGGAGCATTTCTGTAGCAAAAGATTTGTCTAGTAAAAGGCTCACTTTCAGTATTCCTTTTTTAATTTCAATCCCAAAGCCACAGACGAATTTAACCTTCAGCAAATTAGCAACTTCCAATGGGAAAACAGCCTGTCTGGAACACAGATGCTTTTCAGAGCTGACCAAACTGATCATCATTGCCATGGACACAAGCTACTGATTTCCTAAGGAAAGCTGTCAGTGACTTAATGCTGAGGATTTAGAGGAGTGGGGCACCATGAGACCTGATAAGAACAGGACTCATCTCTTCCGTACACTCTCAAGCCCCAGGGGGAGCTGGGAGCAGACAGTCCCAGGTGAAAGCAAAAGAAATCAGGTGAATAACTTCAAGGTTGCCAGGAGACTACTCAGATACACAGGCCATTCGGTAGTTCATTAACAAATGGAGGTTAATTAGGAAAAGCAGGTGTGTCTTCCACATTGGAGCCACTCGTGCTGACCCAAACCCAAGGGAGCATTTGTTCTTCAATAGAGATATAATCCAGATCATCCTCAAAACATTTCATGTAGCCCACAGCCCTCGCACAGGTCCTGTCAGCTTATGTCCCCAAAACATAGAGGATCACCTGTGCTGCCCTAGCAGCACCTCCTGCATCATCCCCACTCTGATCAGAGGTGCTGAATCCTTTTGAGGCTCATTGAGGCAAGGGGCCACAGCAGTGGTAGCAGCCATGGACCATGGGAAAGGAAAGAAGCATTATTACCTCCCAAAGAAATCCTCACCTCTTATAGGAGTCAGTATAGTGCTGTTCCCATCCACCCACTGGTCAGAGGGATGGGTGCCTTACTGTTCTCAAGCTGGTCTCATAATTATGTACTAAAGTTATATGAGTAAAGCCCTTGGCAGAGACTCAGCCTCCCTGGAATTATGCACTAATAAAGCATCATCTGCTCTCACACTTCCACAGGGCAGAAGTGGCTCCAGCTCCCCTTATATCGACTAACCCTGCTAATGACCCCCTGCTAATGATCTTTGCCAATGACCCTTGGAGATACAAGCTAATGATATCTCCCAAAGAGCTGTAATGGAATTGCACCTTCTGCTCATTAGAGGCCAAAGTCCACTGACTTTACTGCCCTTAGGTAGAGCCTTGGTCTCTCCTCCCTCCCTGGTGTTATCAGGACAACTTGTGAAAAAAAACACTTTACACGAGGAGGTGGCAGAAGTGGCAGCTACAGGGTAAACAGACATTTACCTTTTTCCACCTGTAGCGCTTTCATCCCTTTCCCTTATGAGGAAGGGATGATCTCAGTAGCCAGGGCAGGACAGGCCCCAGCTGGGTATGTGCTCTATCACAAACACCTTGAGGGGCAGTCTGAGATACCCCTCTTTTCATCAACTTACATTCCCCAGCTGAGGATTACATCTTGTGAAAAATTGTGTTACTTTCTGAACAGGGGATGCAATCAGTAATGAATTCCTGAGCCAAAATATATAAAGAAGTAAACTTGATGTTTAAGATTCATCCATAAGAAAAGTTTTGGTGGAGCAGATATTTGCTGGTATTTCATATGCTAAAAAAAACTTACAAGCTACAATGGCTGACTTTTTTAATAATTAGGAAGAGACTGACAGTGAGAGAAAATTTGAGGAAGAGTCAATATATCACAATCAAAAAAACCTATGCCAAGGCTCATCTAGAATGCCACAATAAAGAGTGTTTATTCCCAATCCAGGTGACTTTCAGCATACCTCTTGATAAACATCCTGATTTTTGGCTCCGTGGTTTTTTATCCTGTGCCTGTGGGTGCTCTTGGAGCAGGGTAAGGTGCCTGGGAGGATGTTACCTCTGGAGCCATCAGAGTTAAATCCAGCAGAGTCCATCAGGCAGAGCCCTGAGCTGCAGCTGCCTGCCCTGTGATCATCACAGTGCCCTAAAGCCCGTGGCAATCTGCTAGCACTGGAGATCTTGGCCACCACCACTCCCTGCGCCTGCTTTTAGCAGCAGCATCCAGGGGTTTGTGAGAACGAGGGGACACTTCTGCCTTGGAGAAGGAGTCACTTGAAACAACTGTTAAACCTGAAGTAACAAGAGAGAAAGTTGGATCCTCCTGCACAGGGAATCCCCACTGGTGCTTTGCTAATGATCAGGTGTGTGAGGAAGTGTCTTACTCCCACCTGCTATTTAGTGGAATGAAATAGCATCTAAAACACACAGAAACAGAGGGTATTTTTGCACACGTCCTCTTTAGTCCAAGTTCTGGCATTTTCACTCAATTCTCTGTTCACTTTTCTGATACTGATAACTCAGGTGACCGGGACTTTTCCATACTTTAGTTGTATAAATGAGAAAATGGGAACACAGGAGGTTCTACTCTCCAAAGACAGACATGGCTGGCCAACCACACATAGAGGACATTAATAGAGAGAGAGCAACAATGTTTATTTCAAAATGTATAAGGAGACCGGAGCAGGGAGGAGGGAAAGAAGCCCAGAAAGCACAGAAAACAGATATTTATTGTGCTTCCCTGCCATAAACATTCCAGCAGCTCTGCCCTGGGATCCTAGCACCATTATACAGCTAATATTGCTTGATTACCCATGCACCACCACAGCTTCAGCCTCCCAAGAACTGAAATCGAGTTTTCTATTCTTAGCTCGTGGTAATTTAAGCTCATTATGGAGGTGCTTGTATTCCATGAGCACAAGAGATAAAGGAAGCAATATAACTTTAATGAACAGCTGAAATAGCAACCACAGCAGGCTCAGTAGGAAAAAAAAAATCTTTTCTCTGATGTTGTCTTGATTTCTGTCCCACAGGTCTCAGCAGTTAGTGCCCTATGTATGTTTTATGAAGATATTCACACACACATATGCTTAATGGAAACAAATATGACATTCTATTTAATAACACTAGGTACATACCAGCCTGAAAGGTAGAAGCACTCAAATCATGAAAAAAGGAAGAAAGGAAAAGTGTTAACCTAGATTCAGAACAAATAGTAATAATAATAATAGCTTAAGTTAGAAAACCATAGATGTTTCCTTCTTACATAAGTAAATGTCTTTAGTGTCTAATGACTCTCACTTAGACTGAAGGAAATGGATGGATGCAGATGTAACTGTCAGCAGCAGTAAGTGGAGGAACAAAGCATTCTGGGTTCTCTTTGATAAATGTTTGTGCACCCCAGATTATTGATTGGGTTCTGCTTTTCTTTTGGTGCTGTTTGTTAAGACTCTCATCAAATCCTGTGGTGAAATCCTGCAGCCCCCTTGCAGCAGCAGTTGTGTCTGCAGAGCGAAGGGTTCAGAGAGAACCTGAGGTGGGCAGACACCCAGGTTTGGAGTTTGGATCTATGGAAACCATCATCTTTCAGCAAGGATGGCAACTAAAGGACCACTTCACAAAAACAGCCCATGGGTGAGTATCTACCTGTCCTCCTCACTCTGTGCCTGCCATGCTGTACAAAAAGACATTTACTTCCAGAAGTGAGAGACAAAACCTGCAGGCAGCTGTGGAAGAGACTTGCCTTCTTCTCTGCATTAAAATTTGTCCTTCTAACTATTTGGAGTTCCTGTCTCATAAAATAATCACACAAGAATGTTCAGAAGCTAGCATAACTGGTATAACAGAATCTGGTATACTTTAAAATCAAATTGGAAATTAAATTTCGTCCAGTAGTTTCAAAACAGAGCCATTCTTCATTAACTTATTTTTCTCTAACAAAATAATTTTTCTGTGTTTTTCACATGGTATTCAATTTTCTTTTGGCACACACTCATCATTCCTTCCAATGAGGAAAGCACAGAGGAAGGAAGAGTGAGGACAGAAAACATCTGCTTAGAATAAAGGAGAAAAAAATGCCCAACACTTTGACTATTAAGACTTCATGTTTTCAAAGTAAAGGGAATAAAAGCTATGTGTGAAAAGCTTCTGACATTGGTACATTCATAAAATATTTGATCATAGTTATTGCCAGAACGTTCTCACAATAACTACCTGTACAACACCTCTGAAAATCCCTGTGCTGAGTCAAGGTGAAATTTATCTCAGGGGCCACTTTCCCCCTTGTGTTTGTAAGGAGGACTCCTACATGACTGTATATGGACTCTTGACTTCTGCAGCACCTGGTAATTACAACAGGAGTACTTTGGAGTGTATAGTGTATTTATTATCAACCTTACGCAACATTTCAGTTCACATCTTCAAAGGAAGCTGGAATTAGATTTTTAAAGAAACCCCACAAAACCAAATCCAATCCCAGTATATTTGTGGATGAAGATATGCTAAAGGCAGTAATGTTTCAGCATTTCTCTGAAAAGGTTATGTTCTTCCATTTAAAAGAGAAAAGAAGGAACATTTGAAGCAAGTATTCTTCACAATAACAGCAACAAAGTTGGTTTTGAAATACCCTGCTCTCTGTTGGAAGAGTTATAATGCAGGGTTTACTGCCAGCTTTTCTGTTCACCCATATTCCTCATCTGTGCAAGGAATTTCATTGATGTCAGTAGAAATGCAGGCTTGAGCCCAGCAACGCCCAGATTAGCACCTGAAGATGACACCTGGAGCCTTTTCTAAGAAGTGTCATTTCTTTTCTAGAAATGTGAGGGGTTCTTTCTGCCTAAACTGACACTGAAGATTCACCTGGGGTAAGGAAGGCAAAAAGTTGGAAGCAGCTGTGAAATGATAACAGTAAGGATCCACTTTTTCCCTTAGGATCCACTGTACTGAGCATACTTTAAATGTTTTATTTCAGCCACTCTGTGAATGGAGACAATGAGATGGATCCATAAAAACAAATGTGTGGACAATCCTTTTCTTTACTTGTCTTACACTTGGTGGTCTCACATCTGAGAGACATAGGAAATTATTTCCATACAATAGAGGAGATATGAGCAGAATTCCCTGGCAGGTGACCTGGAAGTTTCTCTGTCTCTGGGTAGAGTTTTCCAGGGACCAGCTGTTGCACCACAGAACTGGGTCATAAAATATTCCTCCTGCCCCAATTATCTTCTCTCTGGAGAAAAGTCAGAGGATGCCACCAAGAACCAGAATGACCATCAAATTACAGGGCTTGGGGTTTTTAACATCCCCAGAGGACTTTTGTCATACCTACAGCAGAATTACCACCTTGAACAATCTTTAGAAACAGCAGTTGAAGGCAGCAGTGGTTACAGGCCAGGAATCCAGGGATCAGAGGCAGCTCTACAAACCTACCATGATTCCCAAGTGTGTGTCCAAAAGAGAATTAAGCTGCTGACTCCTTCTCTTTTGGAGGTTTTCTGAAAAAAGGGATTCACAGCAATCTCAGGTACAGAATAAGAACCACTCAACATGACTGTGTCCTTGTTTTTAGTCTTCAGAGACAATGTCTCAAGGGTTATTCCATGTTCCTGGGCCACAGTCAGCCCTTGAAAAGACAGTCAGTTCACTCAAAACTCATAATTTTCTTCTCTGAACAGGAATGAAAGATTAAGCAGTTGGTTTATATCTTTCTCTGTGGCTTGGAGATCTCATTGGTAAGAGCTTGCACTTAGACCACTCAAGTCACTCAAGTGACTCACTGTTTTCCTTTGAGTTCCCAAACTCCCTCACAGGGGTAAGTGGTGGATTGCTCCCCAACCTGGTCCCTTTCTTATCTCATTCCATGTTTGCTCCTGTGAATGAAATCCAGATGCAGGTGAGAGCTGAATCCAAGCTCCTTGCCGTGATCCAAATCACACTCGTGCTCCCAAGCAAGTTCACTGCTTTATTCTGCTCCAAATTTCAAGCCTTCCCCATAAAGTACCTTCACTTAGGGTAATGAGACTGCATTTGCAAGCCATTAGAAAGGTCAGTGACACATATTAAAAAAGCTATTTTTGAATGTCTGGCTCCACACTTTATCTCTTGAAATTCCCTTCATGGCTTTCTATGGCTCGAATCAAACTTCCATTGATTTCCTCAGGAATTGGATCAGGCCTTCTGTGGTGCTTGCCAAAACAAAAAAGCAGAATGCAGTAAATGTATGCATCAGGAGAGCTCAAATAAAACCTGGTTAGATGAAAATATGGTTCTACTCTGAAGACTCTCTCTGTCAGTGTGGTTGTGCCTTTCCTTAGCTGGCTCTTAATCATTTCCTTATCATCAGCGCCAAGTTTAATATTTTAAAATTTGGACTTTTTTCATGTGCTATAACCCTGTAAAATCAGCCTGGGATTAGGAGAGGAAGCAGGGTCTTGTGGTTAAGACAATGGACTATCATTCATTCCCATTTCTGCCACAAACACCCACCACTGACCTTCAGCAAGCTGCTAAGGGAGTGATTTTCAAAAGCACTCATCTTTGGCCTGACTCTGCTTCCTAAGAGCTAAGTGGAAACAGAAATTTACATTAATGAGAAGAGAGATAGGTTAGACCTAACTGTCAGAGAATAAACTGTTTTCCTTCCTAATTTCCTTCCATTTTAGTCATATTAATTTTTCTTACACATCAAATCCTTTAAAAGTGGAAACTTCAGCATTAAAAGACACTCCTACACAGGGATTGTGCCATGCTTGGTCTAATAAAAGCTCAATTTTTATTGATAGAATCCTCAAGCTGAAACCAGAGCAAGGGCCCACCTTGACTCTAATTTTTCTTCTGTTCTCGCTGGACAATGAAATTCAGACACAAACATAATAAAGGAGCATGTTAAGAGAGGTCCTTTCTCAAAACTTTCATCGATATGTTAGTTAAGAAATTACTTTAATCATCATAGTGAAAGTCAATAAATAATTTAGCATAATGCCAAAAATGTCATCTAGCTTACTTGTTCCTGTCTATGTTAGGAGGAAAAAAAAGGTGTTTTTTATTATATGGCTAAACACACATGTTCTAGATAAATTATAATTTTCTAGCCATATATGAACTTTAGTAAAATATTGAGGAGTTAATATGCTCCAACTATATCCTGCAGTGCCACTCATTTATCCATGGGTAAATGACTTCTTTTCTTAGCAAAAATGTTTTCTTCTTTTCCTTCTTCCCAGTTTCATCTAGATAGCTGTAAGGGCTTTGGGGTGGTGACTGGCTTTCTGTCATTGTTCCTGCCAGGCTTCCCAGTGTGGTCCCTGATCCTGAAAGACATTTCCAGATGCAATTGCAGTCCAAACAAAGGGATGGTTACTCTGAATATATTCCATGTAAAGCAATTATAAGAAAACCTTCTATCTAGGAGAGAGCACCATGGGCACTAGAAAAAGTGGATGTGCTTCTGTTAAAACATCTTGGAAGAAATCCATTAAAAAAAATTAGATGTCTCTTTCTGTTTTAAGTTTACCAAGAATTGGAACTAAACACATGCCATCTGAAGAAATCCCTTTCTCCCTCCAGCCATCACACTGAACTGAAATAAAACAGATGTGCTCAAATAAAAAAATCTGTGCTTACTTGTTAGTTTTTTCCTTGCCCTTATTACCAACACATATGACTTGCACCAACACAGGTAAAAGCAAGAAATATTCTTCAGAAGTTTGCCTTTGCTGTATTCTGCCAGTACCTGCTGTGATTCCATTCCTACAAATAATGGGTTTCTTCTGTTGTATTGTCAGATCCCAGCTGCACAAAAGCCAAACTCTAAACTCAGACATTCTTACAGATTTGAAAAAAACACCCCTAAAAAACAAGCCCCTAAATCTGAAACAAACACATGCAAATTCAACCAGAGATGAATATTTTCAAGATTTATGGTCAGTTAAGGATTGTTATATGAAGACAAAAACACAGTCCTTTAAAAATTATCAGTTTTGATACAGGCAAATAAAGTATTGTTTAAAACTTCATTCAAATATCCTTTCAGAAATAAGTTTTCAGGATGGGGTTTCATAGTTTCACTGTTACATTAAGAAAAATAAGTTGTTTGTAGAACACTGTGCAGTTCATAAGTTACCAGTTATAAACTAATCCTCGATATCCAGTCCAAATCCTAAGGGAAGCTTCAAGGCAGCCACTTCTTTTTGGCAATACAGTGATGAAAGATATATTGTTGAAAACCATAAAGCCTTGGGAAAAAATTTAGCAAACTATCTACATAGGAATGAAATGTTGAGAGCTTGGCTCGTCAGCTGGGGCTTTCTGGAGAAGGAGGGGCTGCAAATATTTTTGTACAGGTTAGCTAAACAGTCTTGAATACAAAGTGCTGGACGTGAATTATTAGAAAGACTTTCTTGTATATCACAGAGGTTTGCTTCCCAGGGACCTGCAGGTGAGGATTAGGAGTTAAATTACTATAAACTGTCCTTTTGTAAATATTTCAGAGACATTATCACCTCAAATGAAGATGGCTTTCAGAAAACATAGCCATGGGTATAGATTTACAAATTCCAGAGAACTCCTATTCACGAGGGCCCTTCACTTTCACACTTGGCAGTACACAAAGAGCTGTATGTGACCCTGCACAAGCACCCACTGTCCCCTCCTATGCCAGTCTGTGTGAGCACAGAGGAATATTGCTTTTCCAGAACACAGAGAATTAGCAGAGGATTGCACCAGAATAAGCTGCCTCTACTCTCATTTCTTACCCAAGCAGAGCTTTGGCCAGAATAAAGCCTGCAGGATTTAGTGGAGCAAGGTAGATGTGTCCTTTGCATCAGCTGTAGGAGAAGCCAAGGCATTTTAATGAGAGCATTTCAGTGGACACACAGGGCATTTTACAAACCAGTAAAAGCTTTCCAAACATAAAGAACGGTAGTAAAATAAAACTTTTGTACTAGATGAAAAAGTCTTAATTGCCCTCTCCGATGCTAGGGAATAACTGTGAAAAACCTGTGACGCCCTTCATGCAGCCAAGGCCATGGAGTCACCAGGCCCTCAGCCAGCCTGAGCCTCTCCTTTCTGCCAAAGCTTTGTACATCCCCTCAGTCACCCCATCAGCCTGTGGGACCTCTGCCAAGGACTGTCCTTTGGAGGGGCAGAAGTGGTGTCCACAGTGCTGCTGAGAACAGTGTGGTAGATAGGGACAGGCGATCGGAAGATCACGCGATGTGACGGAAAGTGGCAGGACTCCTTTTCCCCCTGAGATAAGAGATCACCCTAGGAATGTAACCAGGAATGTAGCCCCCCTAACGATAGTAATGCTGGTAACTTTCCACTCCTTACTAACCATATATAGTACTGTAGACCCCCTCTGACGTAGAGAAGCCCCAAAACCCCACGAGATGAGACAATAAAGGCCTTTGACNCCCAGCAGCAGATGCACCATGGACAGGACAAGGGGTGGCTGGCTGAGCTCTGGGAGCTTTATTTTCCATCACAGCAGACCAAGTCAACATATCCTTGGTGAGGATGTTCTCACTGCGCCTGGAGGTTTCTGGGTGCTGCTATAATGTAAACAGTCAGATTAACTGAGGTTGGCTTGGCATAGGAATAATGGAAGTGACATGAAAATTTTGTCATGCTAACACCTCAGAGGGAAAGAAACCAAAATCCTGGAGCTGAGGAGTCCCAGAAGCTGGAAGACCTGGAACCAGATCTGAAGTTTATGGCAGTGTGGGTTCTGTGCACAACTTACTTACAAGATGAATTATTTTTAATTGCAGACTAATTAACAGAAAGACTTCAGAAAGCATTTGATATTTTTAGCAAAATCCTGGTTCCACTGAAACCAATGACAAATTGTCCATGGGACTTCAATGGGACCATGCTTTAAGGCTTTGTTCCTCCCATCTCAAAAAGTAGCCCTTTTGCCAACTTTGGGTTATTATTGAAAAGAGACATTATTAACAGAAGAATCTTCTGTTCATCAAATGATTGCACTGAGTAAAGTTTGATATAGTTCAGTAGCCACATCCTTCTGAACATGTACTCAGTGGCAGTTTGAAACATATGTTTTTTATAAATTTCTCATTCAGAAACAAAGACTGACAGTAAACCCCAAAAGCTTTGATATTTATATAAATTGCTAAATGGTTGCACTGGAAAGTACATTTCAATTAATGTGTCACAGAGCATCACAGTTGTTTTAAAGTCTGCCGACCCAACAGCTTCTATAGCTCTGTGCAAGTAGCTTGGGTTTTCTCTAAATTTGTGATATGGTTTCCTTCCATGAGTGCTCTCCAACAAATGATTTTTTTTTTTGTAGATCAGCTTATTTCCCTCAGATCCAGAACATGCAATAACATTAGTATTATTTTCACCCTATTACCTATTTCAAAGATATGCCTATATTCCCTCTTGGGTTTTATGTGAGCCCTTTATTCCAGTAAAACCCTTTAGTGAGACTTTATAGAGATTAACTACTAACCAAACACAACTCTGCCCATTTGTGCGCTAGCTTTTTCCTTTCTTGTGTACTCTGCTGCCGCCTCTAGGGCAACATTGTAAAACTAGGTTTTGTTCTACAGCAAGCAGAGATTAAAGTTACTTCTATACATCAAAAAATGCTACAGGAGAAAAATTAGACACTGCTTGCTGGACTTTTTGCTAATTTGGGAAATTAAAACGTTAAAGTGGTAAAAATATCAAGTTCAGTTGAAAAACAGGTCTTCCCAGCAAAGACACAACTGTCCTATTTTAGTTCACTGCCTTTCCTAGATTTAGTGAATCTATTCAACTCCTGGTTCTGGGAGCAAATAAGAAAAATCTCTTTAAAACTGACCTAACTTTCAATTTTTCCACAGATTCAAGAGTCAAGTAGATCAGCAGGTATAAAATACCCCTTAAATGTCAGAAACTGTCTGTGAGCTGGGAACCAGACAATGCACTTTGGTTCCAAACCTTTTGCTCTTCAAGGAATACATCAAAGTGCATTGACCAGCTCACATCCCAAAGGGTGCTTATGTTCGTGGAGAGATTACAGCTTATTTCATGGTATTGATTGCACTGGGCTGGGGGTTGGTAATCTCAGAGAGGAAGAATGGCTGTCCTTGAGCAGGAGCAAAACAATTTGTGTCATCCAGTGCTCCTGTCTCCAGGCTGCACAGGTGACCTGGAGCAGATCTTGATGGGCAGGGATCAGTGGTTAATATGTGCCTCTGCCAGTGTATCTTTGCTGGCAGATGTCAGTCATGCTGGTACTCAGGAGACCCAAGACAAAGAGTATTGGATAAACAATAAGGCAAAGCTATAGAAAGGTCAATCTGGACTTGGAATCAGCTAGCAGAGAGCTCATGTTACACATTCAATTCTCATTTCTCTGCAGTATTTAATAAAATAACTACCACTCCTTAGAACAGCCACTTTCTGCTTGAGATTGTCATCTCCTTGGCCCCTCTTGGCTGCTGAAGGGCTTCACTCATCTGCTCTTGGCTAGTGGAACATGTGCAAGGCAATGTGACCTTTTTCCCTGACTTCAGAAGCAAGATGGATTTTACCTTCATATTATAACACATAATTAGCCAAATTATATACAAAATTGACTAAGAAGGGAACCCCCCACACACACTGCTTACTGTTTTTTTGAGGCTTCTCATTCAAAGATGTAAATCTTCTAAATTCACACTCATGAGCAAATTGACATTTCTGTCTCCCTTCCCCTCAAAGTCCCAGCCAGCTACAGCTCCTGCAGAACACTATTACCATATTAACACACCTTATATTGACTCCTCATCAAAAACCAGCCACTAATTAGTAAAATTGACTGAAATGGAAACAGTTTCTTTCACCTCCTCCTGCTTCCCTCACCAGTCCCTCTGCCCTTCAGATGCTGATATTTCCCTGACTCAAGCTCACCTTGTCTCCATCAGTGCTCCTTGCAGCCCTTGTGACCCCCTGCATGGGCTTCCAAATCTGCCTAAGGCTCTCAGGTGTTTTTCTTTTCCCATGTACCTGCCACTCCCACTTCTGTTCATTAGCTGACACATATTCTTTCGCTTTTAACTGTTGATCCTGCATGTTAGCTGATCTCAAATTAGTCTGTGGCCAAAGCCTGCTGAAGGAATAGCATGGAGTGATGCAAACCTCCATGATCCATGGGGTTTGGATCACTCTCTTGTCGACTCACAAGGGCAGCCTGCCTTGCTCATGTGGGAAACAAGTTAAAATATTGACCATCCCAACTAAAATGAAGGTCCCAGGAAAGACAGCGGGTGTTTTGCTTTTGAATTTGCTTAGGTCAAATTCCCCTTCTCCTCAGCTTCTCACAGGCAAGCTGTGCATTTATTGTACAGAAAGCAGGATTACTGAGTCGCTGCTGTAACCAGGATTTCCCCATGGAAAACAAATCATCTATTGAATACAACTTCCCTCAACATTAAAAACAGACACATGTATAAATCATGTTAGCTGAAAATGTGTGGAATACCTTCAGGTTTTTTTTTCTTCTTATCCAACAATTATTTCCTATGTATTTTGGTCTTATTTCATAAATGTTAATGCCCTTCATTTAAAACTGAATAAATAAATTGCAACCATCAGAAAATGGTTATGGAAAGTATTCCAGAACTTGGTATCTAGCAGTTGCTGTACAATAAGCCATTGCTTATGGTGCTATGTTTTGTTTCCTTTTTCATTATTATTTTATAGCAGGCAATTATTTTTGCATTCATATGGAAAAAGTTTGATTAAAAGTATACTTATACAAATGAGTATATTCCTAAATAATGACCCCTTCTGAATAGGGTCAGGTCTATTTTGGCTCGGATGTTCTATTTATTTATTTTATTTTAAAACTAAGGATTGTTCCTTCAGAGTTTTCCCATTAGACAGAATAGTGTTATATGAGCAATATGAAAAATGAAATCTAGAAGAAGCAGTTTAAGAAAAGGAAATCTCCATAGGAATCTGGATACAGATTTACAATTGCTGTAAGTGATGATTCCAAACCAGCACTCCTCAATTGATAGCCTTTGAAAAATATACTGGAGAAGACACTTCTAAAAGTGCTTCATGCATGAAAAATACATTTTCCCTTATTTAAAAAGGATTTTAAAATCTAGGCTTTAGTCATAGTCTTACACTTTTTCCTCTTGCCATAACAATTATGATTACTCCATTTTTATACATAGGCTTTAAAAAAACTTAATGTTATAAAGAAACTTAATATATCTAGAAATAGAAATGTACAGTGCAAAAAAAGTAATCTTCAGCACTATTCCCAAATCCAACACAGGAAAGAGCAACCCAATGGCCTCTTTCAACATGTGAAGAGAGAACGATGTAGAGCAAGCAGGGGAGGCAAAAAGGAGCCAGGATTCTTTGGTCAGATTTTGTTCATTCATTTTTGAAATGGGAATAGAAACAACTTGCATCCCCTGGGTATTGCTAAAGACTTAATTATGTTTTTTTTTAATGATGTTTCAATTATACTTGCATGAAATGATAACTGCATATTGCCACACACACACAATTATTCATTTGTAGTCCAGTAACACATTTCCAGTGTAGCCTCATCCTCTGAGAAATTATAGACCCCACCCCACAGAGATTACAAAAATAATAATAATTCATTATTGTTTAAAAGTAAGATAATCATATCTACCAGATGGGCAATTTGTAGGAAGCTATTTCTTGCTTTTGGTGCAGGGATAGTTGGGTTTATAAGCACACTGATCCAGTTTGTGCCAGGTGCCAGTAGATGGAGCTCAAGAATACACAGGCACCTTTGCAGGTTTGGAGGGTCAATGGAAGAGTTTGTTCCCTTCTGCTCTGCAACGTGTGCCAGGATATGAGCACAGCTCAGATAACATTGAACCTGGACTTGCAATCCCACCCCAATTCCACTGCCAAGTTTGCTCCCAGTTTCCAGCTGCACGGGAGCACCAGCACTGCCAGGAAGTCTTGGTCACTGCCCACCCTGCAAGGCCCCATGAATCTTCATCCTTATCCTGACTGCCATTGTGAAAAAACCCAGTGAAGAAAACTTGGGGGTTTTACATACTGCTTAAAACTTTATTTGAAAATTTAGTTGTTTCCAGTAAATTTTGTCAAGAGATTCCTAAATTCTAATTTGGTTGCCACTGAGCAATAACTTGCTCACCTAATGTTGCATCTTTCCTTAGTGGTGACCAGAACTTCATCTTGTCTCATACATAAACATTCTGTGAGGCTTTTAGGTCAGTGGGCCTCAATAAATCAAGAAAAATGATATCAAATAGATGAGTTCTAGAGCTGTGCAGGGCAGTGATCTCCTTCCCTTCCTGCCTACCCTCCATCAGGGGCTAGTATCTTTCTGTTCCTGTAACATCCACATTGGACAAAAAAGCTATTGGACCTTTCTCAAAGGAGAAACCTGAAATAAGGCCCTTATCATTCAAATGAAAACTTTCATGTGTAGCTGAGGCTCCTCCTTTTCTTATAATTTTCTGCAAATAATATTCATAAATACAGAATACTTCTAGAAGAAAGTAAGGTATGGCTGCTGAATTAAGATATTGTTCACTCAGTAAATCCTTACTTTACAAACAGAAGTGCTTCCAAAATTATTTTAGAAGCGATTTGCTGAAACCTTGTCTTTCACAGCTCTCAAGACCTGGCTCAACAGGCACCTTCCAACAGAAGCTATTACTTGAGGTTTAGATGTATCAGCAGCTTTCCCCACCGTGATCAGCGCCACACTTCAGATTTTAAAAGGATAGCTATTTTCCTCCAAGTCATCTTGTTCATCTTAGCTTCCCCTTGACACAATAAGGGAAATTTAGCAGAGTAAGGAAGGCAAAACTTCTCCGCATCTCAGAGCACTGCTGGTGCTGGGGATGGAATTAGAGGCTGTATTGGAGCCACAGGGGCACTGCAGAGCTCAGGGGCTTGGAGAGGTGCCTCAGTGCAGCTGGGAGCAGGCTGGAGCCAGGTCTCAGTTGCCTGAGGTTGTTAAAACAAAACCAATGCTAATTTTCATTTTTGCTTGGGGTGATTTTCTTTACTTTTACTCATCCTCTTGTAGGAGTGCATAAATAAATAAATGCATGCAAACTGCTGGGGTTTGTCCCCAAGGTGAAGGTTTCTGCCCCTGGAGTCAGACTGCGGCCATGCACAAATTAATGTGACATCCAGCACCAGGGAAAAGAAGGAAGTCAGCATCTGCAGAGTGGGCAATCTGAGGACGTGGTGGTTGGAGAGGAGCATCCATCAGAACCACAAATGGTTCTGATAGCTGTGAAAAGAGCTTCCCACCCATGGGCAGTTCTCCCCTTCTCATCATCCTTTTTGCTTACCCTGAGTGTCTGCCTGCTCAGCTACACAAATTAGTTTTGTCTCACCTGGCAGCTGAATAAGGGCATGAGGCTTAAGTGGAGGATTTTTTAACAGGCATTTTTAGACAGATTGCTGCAGGACTTTGGGGGTAAACTCCCTTGGCATTAGAGGCATGAAAATTTCTGTTGCTGCTCCACATGCTGCTATATGCTGATCCAGCTGATTACTCTTCACAGACTGCATAAACTAAGAGTTTATTTATAGCTACGTAAGTACATATAAACTTCAGGGGGTTAACTGCTAAAGAAGGCAATGGCAACTTTTTCCAGAGGAAAATCCTAGGCCATGTAGGTCTTTAAAGGGCAAAACCCAGTGTAAGAAAACTGCTGACCATTAGGACAGAGATTTTGGAGCAACAGGAGCTAAAAGATGAAGGGACAGTACAGCAAGGGCAGTACCTGCTCTGTAAGTGCTGTAACTTGTTTCAGGATTGAAAGACAGTACCCCCACATTTTACTATGAGTATCAAAAATTAAAAGGAAGAGAATGGAAAAAAGAAGGTTGGGTCAACAATATCTTTTCTTTCAAGGAGATGTTCCTTTCATCCCTCTGTCTGGGAATGTATATTAAGAAATACTCTTCTTCTTGCCATAGTAAAGCCTCAAAGAGATAAGTAAGTGACACCCTGGTAACTGCTTATGACTCGAGAGGAAGATTTTGAATGCTGGCACATGGTGCACACTTTACTGTGGCAATTGTGCAAGCTCAGATTTATTGGGACAGTTCCTTGTATCAGTCCAAAGACTGTCACATCCCGTTTTCACTAGTGTCATGTAATTAATCTTCCCTTGACTTAGAGTCAGACCTCATCATTCTAAATACCATAATAGATTTTTAAATGAGAACATTAATAACAAGGTCTCTCTATTATTTACCTTGGCTGGAGTAATGAAAGCCAAAAAGGAGATGGCTACTCCCAAGGGCAGGCGAGGAGAGGCGTAAGAAGGAAATGGACGTTGTTGACCTTCCTGCAGAAGAGCCCAGGGAAAGGGGATGATCTGCAGAGCTTCAGTTCATCACTGAAAAAGAGGTTGTTGTTGTTATAATTTCTATTAAGTACTTTGGAAGCACTTCCATACAATGGTGATGGGGGCCATAGGTATACTTAGATAGCTCTATTAAACAATAAAGCATAAAGGTATAATATGTCAGCCTTTTCTAAAATAGAGCTATGTTCAACTGGAATTTCTTCTGCCAGTAATCAGACTTAATAATTTATTTAAATTTGACAATATAAGAATGCTGAGCAGGATTTTTGCAAATCAGCTCCAGTTTTTGGGTTGTATTACAAGAGTTTAAGTAAAAAGCTAGAGGCAACAATTCCATTTGAACAGACTTTGGTAAGCTGAGAGAGTACAAGATACTTTGCATTCCACGCCTGTATCCTTACTCTTTCTGAGATGTATGTAAAATGCAGATATTTCTATAGATATGGGAACACAGTACACAAGGCAATGAAATTGTGACACCTCATTCACATACCAAATAAGAACAGAAGCAGCACAATATCAATCCAGCTTCATGACAAGAACTGTGAAGAGAGTAAAATGGTAGCAAAAAATCACAACCTTGTATAAAGGACAGGGTTAAAACTAGACCCTCGTGCTACCTTTCTGCCTCTGCCCTCCATTAAAATGAAAGGCCTAATAAGAAATGCATTTCAGAGTTCAGTCACAATTATCCAAACCCTACTGAGGACATGGAGTGAATGCAGATTACCACAATTTCAAGAAATCAATGGATTTTTCAGGGAAATGCAGGAATGGTGCCACAACCAGAGGCTAGATGCTGTGATTGATGGAGAAAGTTATTCTCCAGCTGTCCAATGAAAGGCTTCAAACCTATTCCAGAGCATGGAATGGAAAGTGGAGGGGATCAGGCATCTTCTACCAAAATTTATACTCTTGGGTACTTCAGTGCCCTTTACTAGCCAAGGTGATGTTATCCAGCTGGAAACACAGGACCTGAGCCAGGTTTGTTTGTACACTAGCAGGGGCTGGAATATCCTCCATGGGAGTGGTGACCAAACACCAGGGGTGAAATCCTAGTGGAGAAGAGCACTATAGAAAAAATGGAATCACACCAGGGTGAATATCCACAACCTCAGGCTGAAATGATCAGAAACAGCACAAGTACTACTAAAGGATCAAGATCGAATGAGGAAAAGGGCCTGAAACACATTGGAAAGCATTCCTTGCTCCTGCTTAACAACTCAAAGGAAAAGTCCATACAGGTATGTAACAGAAATTGGCCACAAGGAGCTTGCAGTGCAAGTGCCAGAGTGGAGCAAGAATTTTGATAAGCAAAGTTAAGCCCAGCTGACAAGTTCTGACTAAAGTCATCAGCAAGGAAAACCTGGGAATACAGGCACTGCAGTCAGATTCTGAGATACTTGGAGTCTCCAAATAGCATGAGAGGTTTAGAAAATGTTTTCAGGACAGTGTGCTGGTCTTGATTACTATTTAGAGGTTAATTCTTCAGAGAAGGTAGAAAATACCCTAGTTTTTTAGTGTTGTACACATTTTCCAACCTATTTTTGTTTTGTGCCATCTCTTTTAATAACTATGACAGCAGTATCACAGCTAGGAGAATCAGAAAAGGGGACATGAAATATGGTCAGTCAGAGTGACACACTTTACTTTTATTATTTCAAATGAAAATTTTGATTTGAGAGCTTTTGGAGGGTACTATTCCTAATTTATAACAAAAGATGTTGAAATTGATGAATACCATAGATCATTGTATTCCAGAATGGCACCTTGAAATGTTAAAAGCATTAATCTAAAATGATATACTATATCCAGAAACTGAAATGGGTTAGAATGACTTTTCTTCCTTCCAAAAATTCATTGAATTAAATCCACCACAGGACAATACAGCTTTCTAAAAGTTTCTTGTCTCAAATATAATGTAATTTGAAAGTTATTTCCCAATTGTTATGTAACTTGCAAACAGCAATTAACAGACATAGATCTTTATAATCATATAATCATCATTATAATATCATTTTCTATGGCATATTTACTCTGATGATTCCTAGAACACTTTGTAAACCACAAAGTGGTATAGTCAAGCATGCTGCCAACTCATGACAGCAGCAAAACGAAAGGGACTTGGTGAAAACAACTATTTGGTTTTGTGTCTGCTGACCTAAAAGAACAATCCATGAAACAGAGTAAAAGAAATGAACACAAAATGGTCAGGACGGAACTGTGTAGAATCACTTGATTACCCCATACTCTGTAGAGGTCAGAGATACTGATAGAAAGAGAGATATTTACTATCCTATTCTTTTAAAAGCACCCAGACATCCTTGTTAATCTCATGGATAAATGTATGAGATACCTGTAACTCATGGTCACAAGCTGTCCCAAGGAATTTCCAGTTTAAATAGACATGACAGCCAGAGAGTAGGAAAGCAGGAATATTATCATATCCAGTCATACACAAGGTTTGGAAGCACCTACAGATTATGTGCAATCAGGCTCATCCCTATCACTGGAGGGAGTTTGGGGGTATTTTATCTCCCTTGTGTGCCACATACCATGAGGTGATGCTACTGTGGCAATACCAGTCTCTGTCCAGGATGCAGAGGAGTCTGGGGCAGACCTGAGCAAATAATCCATCTTCAATGTGTAAAGCTCTGACTGGAGTCAGACAAAGCAAAAAAATATCCAGTATGCCTTTGGCTGCTACAGGAGAACAGACACACAGCTCAGAGACCAGCTCTGGAGAAGAGTACATCACCTGTGAGTGCAGTAACTTTACTGTCACTGTTAGAGTTCCCTCTGAACTCTCTAAGAGTTGTGGGCCTTCCTGTGCAGCCTTTTTTTTCTGCTCAAAATCCCAGTGAAGTCAATAGCAAATGCTGTCAGGATGCAGAACCAGGACCGTGTGTTGTGAATGGTTCCTGAACATTATTGTCCTCAGTAGGACTAAATATTAATTTCTTTTCACTATAAAACCTGAAAGCTTTCTGTACATGCATGTATGATACCCAAGGCTCTGTCCTCCAAGACTTACATAAAGTGTCTATCAAATAGCTACAACGTTGAAGACAATCCAATGTACAATATTTTGTTCTTGCTGCCTCTTTCCTGCTACACTTCACAAAAGTTTTGCATCCTGATCTTCAGGCTTCTTTAGCAGAAAAAGTGGGTGGTAAATCCTAGAGCAAGAAGCAAAAGGAGTGGGCCTGTAATAGTGATTTAATGAAGGCCAAAAGTGATCTCTTGCCTATGTGAGCTAATTTATCATACCAACAAGACCAGGAGTGGCTGTAGCAGTGGTACAGCTCTGAGGCTGCAAAACCAATCTTTTTGCCAAATTCTCCAAAGGAAAAAGAGAAAAGGGCAGCTCTGTTTAAAGGATCATAATAAGTCACAATTGTCATTACTGCATTTCAGGGCAACATGCTTTATTTAGCTCTTTAACCTTGGCCTATTTTTTATCAACACAGTTGAGAATAGTTTATATTCATTAGGAGACTTGTTTATTTTGTAACATAATCCTTTTCTTTGTTAACATGAAAGCACAGCAGATGAAGCACAGTTCACCCAGGTCTGCAATGTTGTGCCATAAAAAATGTCTCTTGATAAAGGATTGTCAGGATTAAATTCTATGGTGCAGATTCATAAGAAATTTCAGTCTTGTTCCCATATGATTCTTACATAATGGGAAACATGCAAAACATTCTTAAAAGTGCAATTCCTGGTCATTCAGTAAACGCTCCTTTCTTGCATATTTCTGGGCAGTAGGAGAGATGTTTACATATTTTGTGGATTTATGAAGCTTGGAAGAATTTGTTTTGAGCATGTCAACTTTTTCCTGTAATTTGGACACAGATTTTTACCTTCATTCCCTAAGGATTATTAAACAAAAAAAGCCAAACCCAAAAACTATACATCTTTTTGCTCCTCTCTCATCTTGCTGACACCCAGCTTCAGGAAAGACTTCAGCATACAGACAAGAGAGAAAATTCCACTAGAATAGGTGGCTGCTGTTTTACAGCACCAATCTTGCATTTCCATAAACAGCTTGCAAGTCCTGCTTCCATCCTCAGGCTTGCAGGTTACTAACACAAAGAAAAAGAAAATTCTCACAAATTTTATTCTCCCCTCCCAAATTCCAGCTTCTCTGAGCTTCAAGGTGGGCTAAAAGAAGTGGAAGTACAAAGGAAACAAGGTTTCTAGTCATCTTGAAAATGTATATTTAGACGACTTCTTCAGTCTGCCCTTGAGCAGACACATTTATCAAGTGGAAAATGTCTCCTCAGATAAACTAGATGTAATACCAGTAGGAAACATCAGAATGTCTGTCAGGAGCATTGCACTCGCTATTGCTTGGGGCCATGTTAGTAAAGGAATGTTAACTCTTGGAATATTGGATCATGGGGATTTAATACAGCTTCAAACACAGAGAACCTAATTTCATTGTTAAGCACTCAAATTTCTTTTAAAACTGGTGTTGCTCTCTATTTGCAGTTGAGAAATTGATGGGGTTTTCATGTCCTTTTCTTGCTGTGGCTCTTTATAGCAGATCAGGAGTGGCCACTGCACCTTGGGGAGGTTTTTTCAGTGTGCCTGAGTTTTTGCCCTCCTTCCTTTCTGCTTACCTGTGCAGAGGAGGGGATACATTTGTATTTCAACATCTTTCTCAAGTATGGAATCAGCAGACATTTGTTCTCTGAGCAGAAGCAAGGACGGACCAAGAAACATCTAGCACAGGCTGCTGAGCATTATTTCTTATTTTATAAGAAATAAGAGGTATCTCTTTGAGTGTGAAAAAAAAAAAATCTGCAATGTTTACATTAAAGGTGAACTTCTGAACCTGAAGTGCTCGTGGTAGGAATATCTTGTTCACCTATTCCTCTCCAGGAATGTTTTCCATAAAGCTTTATGATGGAACACATAGTAAACAGAAACAATCTCCATCATTCACAATCATTTAATCATGCTCACAGCACACACTTCATCCCAGCTGCACTCTGGATTTTGGGTTTCTCTCCCTCCCATCCGCTGGGCACAGATAAATTTATGTAGGCTTTGATGTGTTTGGACTTCTGCTTCTAAAAGAGGGAAGGGAAAATTACCCGAAACAAAGTAATTCCTGTTTCAGCAACAAAAATACCACGTGTGGTCAGGCTATTGAGTCTTTTTCAAAAGAGGAAAAGTAGGATTACACTTATAGGTTTAAGATGGTTTATTACATGGTTAAAACAATAATGTAGCTCTTGGTACTACAAGATCACCAGGTGAATTTCCTGAAAGCTGGTTGGACTTACCTGAGTATGGAGCCAGCAGCTCTCTGAACAACTGACTGTTTTCAGGACACACAGTGAGGGTCAAAAGCTCATTTCAACCATTCTTCTACATTAAAAGGTCTTGATTCCAGCAGGATTTGGATTCCACAAGAGCAGCCTTCTGGGGCTATAACCACACTTAAGGATCTCTGGAAATGCCTCTTGGGCATCCTTTGTGCTTCTGGAAACCCAGCGCTGTTGAGGGATGTCCTGAAGTTTTGTTCTTTAAAGGAGAGCATAGCTGTGGTTGGTGGGGGCTGGCAGGCCCAGGGGTGGGAGCAGCACAGTAGCTGCTCTGGCCTGTGGCACACAGGGGGGGTTTGGTCTCCCCTGTGTGCTTGCCCGCTGCTGTCTCCTGACACTGGGCAGACCCTGACATGGAGCGCGGGCCCCGGCTGTCTGGAGGCTGGAGCACATCTCTGGGACACCATGAGAGGCTTGAACCATGCTGCCCCAGGAGCCAGAGAGATGTTTCTCACAGAGCATCCTACACCCACCTCTGGGACAAAAGGACACAAGAGGAGTGATTTATGGGCTCACACATGAAGAGCTACAGTAAAAACCTGGCTTCCTGCTAGGATGGCACCCACTTCTGAACTCATCCAAGACCAGCATTGTTTCCATCACACAAACCTCTAGCTTTGGCATCACTTAAAAAAGAACAACTTCAGAATGAAAATTAACTTTGCATTGGAAATTGGCCTGTGCACTGTTATGCCTAGGAGCCAGCCCCCCCTTTCTCCATATATATTAAAAAAGTTGATCTGTTTTCAAGCAATAGAGATCTAAATGGGTTATTTGTAAATTTGAGATCTGCCCTTCTGTCTCTTGTGTTAAAGCTATGTTTGTCCCTGGCTCACAGTTTTTTTCTGAGTGCCCACAAATTAGTGGCTATCCTTAATTCCACCACTTCCTAAGGGCTCAAGCTTTTGTTGCTTTCTGTTTGCTTGGGGTTTTTCTTGTTTTGTTTGGATTTTTGGGGGTTTGTTTGGTTGCTTGTTTGTTTGCGCTAAAATGCACCTGAATATCACAGTGGTATCTCTAAAATAAAAAAAAATTAAAAAGACTTTGCTACATATTTGAAAGAATAAGGTACTGTGAATGTTTTGATATTGTTTTGATACTGTTGTTTTCTGGATAAAAGAGAAAAAAGAATTTAAAAGTCTCCTCTTCAGAATTACTTTTTGTGCCATGAAGCATGCCTGGCAATCATTAAATACAGAATGAGAGAATTATTTAAGCCAGCAAGCTTGGAAAAACCTATAGAACCTTCTTTCTGTTATCATTCTGCCTATATTTAGCATTACATACCACAGCATTTTTTAAAAACTCCTTATTTTTCTCCATATTTGGAAGTGTGTCCAGCATCTCCTCATGTCAGAGAAGAGCTATGAACTCTCCAGCATCCCTATTTTGTACATGTGGTAGCACAAGGATGGTTAGGCAGTTTAGGCAGAGTAAAACCAGTATTCTAGGAAAGGGTCAGGCCATCTGACTATACCCAAAGCAAACAGGCAGCACCAGCAAAGCCAAGGGTTTCCATGAGGTTTCAGGTTTACTGTGGATAGGTGCAGCAATGTGGGAAGGAATTCTGGTCTTCCCAGAAAGTGCTGGCCCTGTACCCACCAAGCCACTGCTCACAGCATCACAGCCCTTGGCTCCAATTCCATGTGGGAGAGAGGTTTTGTGGAAAAAACCCAACTATCCAAACAAAAAAACCCTGCCCAGTCACTCTCACTAGATAACATAAGCACAGGACTGCCCAGCTTCTCATAAGGACACTAAAAAACCCCAGACAAATATGTGAAGTTATTACTGGAATTGAACTACTGACTCACTTAAGGGCATTCTTCCCTCTAAGACAGTTCAAGCAACATGCAAGTTCAAGGAAGGACGTAATGAGATCAGGGAGTGATAATGCACATCAGATTAAGTGTGTGGTTAAAGGAAAATGCAGCAACCAAAAAAAAAATCAAACAGAATTCTGGGCTGCATGACAAAGGCAACAGCTCCTTTTCTTATATGTACACAAAGCTGCTTTTAGGATATTGTGTATGACTTGAGGCCTGGATGATATGGAGAGAATGATCAGACACTTCTTTCTGTTAAACCTCAAGAATTAGTTCCCTGAAGGTCTTGAGAAGATGAGAAAAATAAGTCCAAGTGTTTGAAATTTAAGAAAGTTTGGTCAAATATTACCTCTTTTGTTACTGCTCCTCTGCCCTTCTCTTGGGACTCAACAACATCTTGCAATAGGCACTTCTGATGTAGTGATCATAGAGATCACATACAGTGAGAGAATTTAAGATGTAGGGCTTAGATATCCCCTATATTTCTACTCCCAAAGCCCTCAAAAATGAAAAGAGGCATTAACAACCAATAGCATTGAAATGTAGACTGAGTTCAACCTGGGAATTTCCACCACCATCTCTAGATTCAGCTACTGTTATGGAGACATGAAGCCTACCTCCAGCACAAAAAAAAAAAAGAAGAAAAAGAGAGGGAGAATTTTAGCTCTGAAAGGCCTGAAATATTTAATTCTTGGAACAAGGAGAAGAAAGAAAAATAAATTAGTTGGAGGCTGATTTTGTAACAAGTGATGGCAATATGAGCCAAGCAAGAGCTGCCCACCACCTCCCAGGTGTCACAGCTTGGTGTCCCTCCCACCCTCCCCTCTCAGAAAGCCATTTCCCAAGAGATCCCACAGTGCCTATCATGTGGTAGGTCAAAATAAAAAATATGGACAGTAATGGCCCATAAAGAGCACAGGGGCATGAAGCATCCAAACCACATCTGCCTCAAAATACTGCTCTGCCTTGACCAGATACTTGATTGCATCTAACTACTTCCAATTCAATATTTCGACTCAATGCATTCAGAGTTTTAGATGTGGGTCAGTTGGATTAGGAATTACACATTTTATAAAAGCCCCCCTCCACTGAAAACAAAAGACTAGCATTACCAAGAGTTTTCCCCCAGCTAAAATTATCAGTTTTGCGAAAGTTGAGTGTTGCCAGAAGGTTTTTGAGAGCTTGTCAGTCATAAAGCAGAAAACAAAGGATCATATAACCATACCAACAAAGGGGTCCAAGATGCAATTATTAGGGCTGCTGACCTCTTCTTCACCCTTTGCCTGCATAAGGGGGAGATGAATGCCACTTACTGCACTAAAGGGAGAGGTCAGGCTGTACTTGGCCTTAGAATAGAGCAATCAGGACATCATCTGCATTGAAAGTTGGGAAAAGAAACCAAACCCAATAAAGCTGAAGTAACATGACAGCTTGAAAGTTATAATGAGACAGACAATGAGCAATCAAAACAAAGCCTCTGTTTTCTTCCCCTGCTACAAGGCTCATTTCTATTTTGCTGGCTACCCCAGGCCATCTTTTTTTCCCAACTCATTGCTTTGATTCTTTCTGCTGCTTCCCACTAGTTTGCCCGTGCAAAGACCTACCAGCAAATTGGCAAAGGCTGCCCTAACTTGGGGTGAAATACTAGATCTTACTCTTTGAAAACTGGTAGCAAGCTTGACTTTGACATGTTTAACTGCTTTGCAAGACTGCACCGTAAGAAAGGAAATGCAGGGCAAGGCAGGAATATTATAGCAGTGGTGTGTAGCCTGAATCCATCATTCCTTGGTAGTTTCTCCCATAAACATCCATGTGGTGTGATGTGTGTCCCCAGAGCTAAATACTGAAAGGGTCTCCTGGCCCAGCAGTGAGCCTCCAGTGCTGTGCTGGCTTGTTGGAGCTCTGACAGCTCAGCAGAGAATAGGAATCCACATGGAGAGAATCCTGCTGACCTGGTCCCAGCTCCTCCTGCTCACAAACTGCTCTGGGGACATTTTTACACTAACAGTGTCTGCACTTGTTTTCATTTGCTTGCCGTATTCTCCTCACCAGTGGATAAGCTATGGCAC
>WBNQ01027438.1:34240-45865 GCA_013401375.1 Spizella passerina
TAGGCTTCTGTTATGGAGCCATGAGGCATACCTCCAGCACAAAAAAAAAAAAGAAGAAAAAGAGAGGGAGAATTTTAGCTCTGAAAGGCCTGAAATATTTAATTCTTGGAACAAGGAGAAGAAAGAAAAATAAATTAGTTGGAGGCTGATTTTGTAACAAGTGATGGCAATATGAGCCAAGCAAGAGCTGCCCACCACCTCCCAGGTGTCACAGCTTGGTGTCCCTCCCACCCTCCCCTCTCAGAAAGCCATTTCCCAAGAGATCCCACAGTGCCTATCATGTGGTAGGTCAAAATAAAAAATATGGACAGTAATGGCCCATAAAGAGCACAGGGGCATGAAGCATCCAAACCACATCTGCCTCAAAATACTGCTCTGCCTTGACCAGATACTTGATTGCATCTAACTACTTCCAATTCAATATTTCGACTCAATGCATTCAGAGTTTTAGATGTGGGTCAGTTGGATTAGGAATTACACATTTTATAAAAGCCCCCCTCCACTGAAAACAAAAGACTAGCATTACCAAGAGTTTTCCCCCAGCTAAAATTATCAGTTTTGCGAAAGTTGAGTGTTGCCAGAAGGTTTTTGAGAGCTTGTCAGTCATAAAGCAGAAAACAAAGGATCATATAACCATACCAACAAAGGGGTCCAAGATGCAATTATTAGGGCTGCTGACCTTTTCTTCACCCTTTGCCTGCATAAGGGGGAGATGAATGCCACTTACTGCACTAAAGGGAGAGGTCAGGCTGTACTTGGCCTTAGAATAGAGCAATCAGGACATCATCTGCATTGAAAGTTGGGAAAAGAAACCAAACCCAATAAAGCTGAAGTAACATGACAGCTTGAAAGTTATAATGAGACAGACAATGAGCAATCAAAACAAAGCCTCTGTTTTCTTCCCCTGCTACAAGGCTCATTTCTATTTTGCTGGCTACCCCAGGCCGTCTTTTTTTCCCAACTCATTGCTTTGATTCTTTCTGCTGCTTCCCACTAGTTTGCCCGTGCAAAGCCCTACCAGCAAATTGGCAAAGGCTGCCCTAACTTGGGGTGAAATACTAGATCTTACTCTTTGAAAACTGGTAGCAAGCTTGACTTTGACATGTTAACTGCTTTGCAAGACTGCACCGTAAGAAAGGAAATGCAGGGCAAGGCAGGAATATTATAGCAGTGGTGTGTAGCCTGAATCCATCATTCCTTGGTAGTTTCTCCCATAAACATCCATGTGGTGTGATGTGTGTCCCCAGAGCTAAATACTGAAAGGGGCTCCTGGCCCAGCAGTGAGCCTCCAGTGCTGTGCTGGCTTGTTGGAGCTCTGACAGCTCAGCAGAGAATAGGAATCCACATGGAGAGAATCCTGCTGACCTGGTCCCAGCTCCTCCTGCTCACAAACTGCTCTGGGGACATTTTTACACTAACAGTGTCTGCACTTGTTTTCATTTGCTTGCCGTATTCTCCTCACCAGTGGATAAGCTATGGCACAAAGGAAATGAATGACACTAAGACACAGATGTTTGAGTAGTTGGGGTTCCCTCCACTTTTCCTCTTCTCGTGGTCTGCATTAATTTTGCCAGAATTACAGAGCTTGCTCAGAGCATGGGTGAGAGGTGACTGCAACTATCACTTCAGAACATGACAATTCGCTGCCACAAGACAAAATAAAGGTAAATTAAAAAAACCTAAGAAACCAAAACACCTCACCCCGAAGTTACCCAGCATCACTCAAGGAGTGGTCCCAAACACAAAGTCCAGATAAAGTTATCTGCTGCCCAGCACCCCTCCATGCCTCCAACAATCAGGAGAGAAGAAGCTGATGTGTCACCTAACAGAATCATCTCATAAATCTTTTCTACCATTTTTGATGGTGGTGATGACTTTTCTGGGGAGGGAGGGACAGTTCTGTTTATTTTATTTTTAAGTGTTTATGGAGCTTTTTGCTCTTTTTGCATCTGTGATAAGCAGAACTTTTGACTTCTGCAGCTATTTTGCAATAAATGAAATACAAAATCTCTTTTGGCAGGCAGTCACTTTGGATTTTCTGATATCTATTAGCACTCCAGAATATCTGAATGGTCTCACCCCAGTTAGTTTAGCATATGCTAAGCAAAATTTTCCTGCATGGTGTTTTTTGCCTATCATTTGTCATCTGCAAATAGAGTAAGAAAGAATCAACTTCCTAAAAGCAGCAGTTCTGTATAGAGACCAGGGTTGCTAAAAATACATGGCAAAAAGCAAATGAAATATAGTCTGATAATCTAGGCTGAGAATCTCTTCAATTCTATTGATACTTTCACCAGCCCTTTTCTGCAACCCTTGGTATCTGAGAAACCCAGAGAAAGCCATGAGGAACATTACTTGGAATCAGAACTGAAACCTACCTGCACCCCAACATGTTGTGCATTTGAACTGGTACTGCTCAGAGTGGGCTCATGGAGAGCCCAACACAATCAGCTCCTGGGGCAGAGAACAATGGGCTTTTTGCATTTCCTAACTCCCACTTGTTTTAGCGAGTTGCAATGATGAAGAGATGCTCCCAAGCTCCAGAGAAAGTGAGGTCACCACAGCTCTACCAAGTCCTTCAGGAGCTGCCCCCAAGGACATAGCACTACTCAACTGCTCTGCAGAGGGCTAAATCTCTTTGTCGCAGGCCAGAAGTTTGTCTCCATTCCCAATATGTAAAGCAAGGATAATGCTATTTATCCCATGGGGAAGTTCTGGGGGCTTAGGTAATGTGTATACATGGCTTTTGAAATATAATCCACTGCAAGGTCAGCCCCGCGTTTGTCTTACAGAGCTGTTTGCATGTGTGCACATGGGCTTCAGAGGGAGCCCCGAGGTCACCGCAGAGGTGACCGTGCCCTGCCCAGAGCCACCCCGTTCCCAGCTGATCATGGGAAGGGCAAGAGGCCATCAGACAGGTTACACAGCGGGATAACGCGTGCCTGGTGAACCGCTGTGTCCCGAGCACGGCATCCCTGGCAGCCTATCAGAGCTCCAGGAACGCGTGCATCAGATCGGTGCTGGAAATGAGCGGTTGGTGCGGGCGCCCCGATAAGGTGAGACGCACAGCCCGGTGATTAGCTGGGTCGGTACTAAAGAACATTAGGAATTCACTTCTGCCGCTCTGATTGGTAATTAAGTGACTCGTCTACTGGCCGACAGTCCTGTATGCTTCCCCAGGCAGTTGTTAGTTCTTGGAAAACCACTCCTGACAAAATGAGGTTTGCCCTTGGTACACAGATAATGAGACTCAGCTTGACAGGTGTGGCGCGATTAGAGCGCGGCTCGGCGCGGCTCTCCCGCTACAGCCACTCGTGGTAAACACACTCATTACAACCCGCCGGTCCCCGGAGGCAAAGCATGTTTGACATTATTAATTGGCTTTTCTGTATAAGGAGTCAAATAGATGAAAAGGTTTATCAAGCTGAAATAATTAATTTTGCCTGAATTCGCTGACAGTTCAGTTCTCCCGCAAAAGACCATTTTAAGGGTTTGGTGTCTTTTTTTTTTTTCACTTTTTTTTTTCTTTTTTTTTTGAATTTCAGAGTTCAAAAGACATAATAGTGGCGAAAGTGGAGCTTTTTAGTAAATTATAATTAAAGGGAATTTAATTAATTTAGACCTGAAAAAAGGGTGTGTGCGGGGGGGAACTCCTATCTTTGTCTATACAGAGGTGTAGATGGTAGAACATATCATGGCTTAATAATGCATTAATTTTAATCTAATCAAAATATAATAAAAGAGGTAATTATGTTTAAAAATTATCATGCTCCAATATTGGTATATTTAAACACTTAATACTTATGCTGCTTCCAGTTAGTAAAAGTTGTAATTGTTGCACTCAAATTTAGCTTATTTAATGATAGGGCTTATATTCATGAGGTTAATTGAATAAATCACTATAATAACTCATGGTGAAATTGTGATTATCTATTGGGTTCTAATTTTTCTTTCAAAAGGAGAAAAAAAAACCCCTCAGAAATTATTTTTCATGGTTTCTCTTCCCTAAATGCAGCAGATATTCTCCTCAAAAAACTTGGAGCTAGCATCTAATTTAAAAAACCCAAAACATATTTCTCATATACTTTTCGAACGACACACTCTGCAGTTTATTTAGCCCTTTCAAAGCACACCAAGATCACTTAGCAAATGTTTTAAACCTTCCACACTAAACCATCCAGATATTTTGTAATTGTGTGTATCGGTCTGTTTACAAGCCCTTCTTTATTAATTAAAGTTTTTCCCTTTTAATCACTAAGCCATACGATTTGAAAGTTCAGGAAAGTGCCTGTAATATGAAAGTAAAAAAGAAATGGACGACCAGGGAGGAGCAAGTGGGTCAAAAGTTCCTTTTGCACAGTTGCTTTTCAATATATCTCCTTATGCACTTATTTGGAGATTTTAAAAGGACAGTTTCACACTCATCCTTGAAAAATCCTTTTGACCTTTTCTGACAGATATGTGTGCATACCATTGAGCAAATCACTGTAAAAACTTCTCCAGTAAACCAGTTGGTTTTGCTGAAGTCTCAGTGGTCCATGACCATCAGACAATTTCACTTCATACAGAGTGTGGACAGTTCCAAAACAAAATGTTTCAAAACAGCAACAAGTGAGTTTTCCTACATTTGAAGCTGACCCCTACAATCAAACACTCCAGAGTTTGTTCAAGAGTGTTATAATCCATCAACATCTATTTGTCCCTCTTACACAGAGAAATTTAGGAAGCCTTGATTATTCATCTACCAGAGCCTGAGGACACACAAGTAACACATAAGTGCCAGCTTGCCAAAATTTTTGTTATTGGTCAAGAATATTTGTAAATTTTATAGACTCTCATGTCCATGTAAATGTATTTGTAAGGGACTGATTGGAACCTAGAAAACCAGTATTACATCTTTAAAAGTGAAAGAAAAGCCAACAGTCAGTTTTCATGGAGGAGAATACAGCTTTCCCTGGAGAGTGCAGCAGATGGGCTCCTGGGGGTACCTCAAAGTCCCTGGCATGACCCACTTGTCCTTGTGGATCCCCAAGGGCAGGAGGAGATACAGGGAAAGAGGGGAAAGCAGAGGAGCCTACTTAAAAAGTCACACCCAGAATAAGAAACCTAGAAGACCTGCACAGTAGCAAATTGTAATATTTACCAACAACTTAGCATTTGGTTACAGAAATGTCATCCTCCAAAAATGCAAACATCAGTGCACTCACAGTGGAATAGTCATCAAATGCATCAAAGGGATAAGAAAACGAGACCCTTCGTTAACAGCATCACTTTCTCCCTTTGCCACATTTAATGATACTTATCATATTTTATACTTGCATGTACTATATTAAACTTACTAATTGGCTACATAATAAAGCTCAAAGGACATTATGTTTAAGTAACTGGAGAACTGAGAATCAGGAGAGAGGAACAGAAATGATGGGTACAAGCTGATCTCTGCTTATTGACCAAGATTCTGAAGATTTTAGCTGGCATTTTCCGTAAGTAGCTTTAATTCTTGTGTCTTGCAGAAATGAATTCATATGCTAATTCTAAAAGTAATTTATTTGGGATTTGTAATGACTTATCTCACACTAATAAATCCTGTCTTAAAAAAATCTGGCAATCCCCCCCCAACACAACTAAAGATTCCAAAGCCACAAAACACATTGTTCTGCTGACAGATTTAACAGTTCTACATCTTATAGTTCTGGGTTTCAATAATTTTGTTTGATAAAATTCTCCCACCTAGAAGGATTCTGTGTCAATGTGGTCAGTAGAAGAATATCCTGGGGGAAAGCACATCTGCCCAGCACCTCCCTTTCATTCATTAACCCACCAGGGGCTAACACTAATTAGATCAGGCTGCTCATTTTAAGCTGATAATTGATTTAAATAGGTTGCTCATTTAAAATAGAATAAAAACCTGCTAAACATTTGGTGCTTGCGTTTTTTTCATCTGCAACTTTCAATTGCTTGTGCAATGTAGCATAAAATGTAGAGGTCTCCCTTTGCTAAAAAGGCCATAAAATTAATTACAATGAGTATGAATTGTGTAGGGTGAGGGGGTGGAGGAAAATGAGTACTGGAGTTAACTGCTGATGACTAACTAAGAATCACAAGCAATAGAGCTTGTTTCTTTTCAGCAGATTTTTTAAAGTAACTTGGATAGCTGAACCAGTCAGTTTTGCAGACTTTTATCCCAGAAGAGGAGGAAGATTTTAGCACATCCAGAGATGCTTCTCATGTCTTCTAAACTGCCATTGCTGAGTGCAAAAACTTTATCACATAGAGCCAATTGTTTCTACTTCTCAATTAATTAATTTCTTACATTAATTAATATCTCAGCCTCTGTCCAAGCATATAAATACAAAGTCTTCATTTTATTGTTAGGACAGGATCAATCCTCAGCCAACGTAAAAATATTCACTTGGTGAAATTGCCCATCAAAAAACTTTAGTTATATGTTTCCATAATTTACAACTTGTTTCTTGCAAATCTAAATAAATCATGACCTTTTCAGCCAACTATAACTATGTTTGTTTGTACAAGGCTCAGACTTCAGCCCAGAGTAATACCCAGAATCTGCTGTTTATTTACCTGCCTAAGAGTCTGTTATCTGCAAGCTGGCGTGCACACTCACACAAGACAAAACAAGTAACAGCAGGTACAACCAGACTGAAACAGGAACTCCTGACAAAGCTGCAGGATTACCAGAGGACAGAAATAAAAGCGACTGCGAGATGCAGATTGTCAGCACTGCTGTTTTATTTTTAATCCTGCTCCACAAAGCCAAGTCCCTGCCACTCCATCTGCTGCTGTGGCCCTGCATCATGCCCGCTTCGGGGACACCGCTGGCACTGCGTTTTCCCGCTTATAAATCACCTTCTTTCTCCTGTTTCCAACAAATTCACCCAGAGATCCAGAGTTTGCAGTTCGGTGGGGTTCAAGGACTCTCTGCCTTGAAAAACTATTCAAGAGCACTCACTAGTGGCTGCAAAAGAAAACAGCGCCTCGGCAGGGCATCACCCAGCTCGCTGACTTCGTGCCTCTTTAAGTCCTAGCGAAGGCAGCAAGAAGACAATAAACACCCTTTCAATAATTCTCCATTCAGCCACCAGATAATTTTCTCAGTTAATGGTAAATATTATATACCAGTAAGCAGTTTTTCAAGGCAACAAGTTGTGAAATATATCGAAAACATTACCAGTTGTTCAATCACTATCAAGGAATATGGAAGATAATTCCATTGCTTCCATTTTATATGAATGCTTGAATTTCTCTGTTCAGTTTTGAACAAAACCCATTTTAGCAAAGCATGTTTTTTTAAAAAGAAACATGCCAATTTATTCCCTTGCATTTCAATCTGTCACTGAGCACATGCTTCTTGTGTTCTCTTGTTAGGTGCACTAGTATCTAAGGATGCACACAAGAAAATGCATGCAAGCAATCAATTGAATTGAAAGTCAGCTGTAATAGGAGCACAAAAATTGGATGAACTTAGTGTCCATACCATGGCAAAGCACCTGGTTTGGCTGCACTGAAACTGCCAGTTGCAGAAGGACTCTGAAGGCAGACAACCAGGGTAACCAGGCAAAGCTGTGGTGACTACAGCAAATGATTTTACAAAGTTTTTCCACCACACCTCTCTAAAGGGCAGTGCCCTGTGCTGGTGGCTGTGGATGTGGGTGAGGACTGGCATCCAGCCAGGATTGGCATCCTGTCACATCCTGGGCTTGTGACAGCCACCAGGAGCTGGGTGAGTGGCACAGCACAGGGCTCACGCTCGGGGATGGGTAACACTGCCGGGGGCTCCCCTCTGAACCACAGGGCTGGAAGAACAGATTGCCAGCTAATATGGAAAGCTTCCTGTTTCCTAGATTAATGATGAGGTAATTTAGAATTTACATATGTGTGGAGAGGGACTGCTTTGATCCCAAGGTAGTGTATCTGTGATACAATAAGGCGGGTGATAGAGAAAAGGTGAAGCAAGAAGGCCAGATAAGAGGGAAACAAAGTGTCTCTGGTGCCAGCACCAAGGAGAGACCTAACAAAGCGCCAGGCCCAGCTCTGCGCTGAGCAGCAGCATTGCTGGAACAAAAGAGATGTGGCTGAGCTGGGAGAAAGCGAGTGCACAGCGAGGAACACTGCAAAGGTCAGTGAAGCGGTTTGCACAGCTGTGCTTCCAAGTGGGCTCCTCTCGCCCCAAGCCCTGGCCCCTGACATTTCAGTAGCTGAAAGCCAGGCTCTACTGCTGCCTTTTCACTGGCCTCAACACTGCCAGTGCCACTGGGAGCTGAGAGCTTTGAGCTGGGAAGGCTAAAATCACTCCATTCCCCTTAGTTTGAGAAGCTTTGACACGTTTGCTCCCATTGCAGCCAGCTGGATGTGGCTTTTCAGGCCTGAGTCCTGGAGAGGCAAAGGATGGCATGGGCAGCTGGCAGCAGGGCAGGGAATTGCTGCTGACCCCGGGCAAACGTTCTGAGAAATGCACTGTCCTCCCCTAGTACAGGACTGGGGCTGGAAACAGAGCAAACAGGCGCACATTCATCCACTAAGCCCTCAGTGATGAGACAAGAGCCCATGGCAGAGAAGAGACCAGCTGCACAGGGAAAACACAGCATTATTCCTGAATCCCAGTGTATAAAGGATGCATAATTTTAGTACTAGTTGTCTTGGGGGAAGGAAGTTTGAAACACCAAAATCTCTGTTACATTCGGATTAAGATTTGTATCATCTATCCCATTTGAAGTAGCAAAGATAATTGAACTGCAGAAATAGAGTAAAAAACCCCAACTTCTTCTGCACCACAAATGACCTAAGCAGAAAGATAAGCGGGAATAGCTTAAACTCTAAGACATCAGTTCTTCCACATTCAGAAAATCCTGTTATTCTGAAATTGCCAGTGGTGTCTTGTGCCACTATATGTCCAGAGATGTATGTATGTATTCATGAAGCCAAGTGTACCTACAATAAATGAATAAATAAATAAATAAATAATGATAATAATAACAATAATAGTAGTAATAATGTGGCATCAAACTGAGTGCCAGAATAGCTAGCCTCCCAATCTATATCTCACCTCCTGTTTTTCATGCTTTCCCTTTTTTTTTAAAGATATCTACCCTATTTTTGTGTTCTTCCTTTTCTATTTGGTACATTTTAATGTCTGGGGTATTTTTTAGAATACTGTTCCTTAATGTATCTTTTAATTTTGCTGCCATTTCTCTCCTATCTCTACACAAGCCTTCATCTTGAGGTGCAATTTCTTACAGCTTTCAATTCTCCCTAAAAATAATTTTCTGCAGAACTTCTGTTTTCATCTCTTCTGTTCATTCTTCTTAGCCTTATTTTTATTTTTGTTGTTACTCAAAGTATAATAATAATTAAAACACCAATAATAAATTTCTTATCTCCTTCAGTTTCTGCTGCTAACTAGAACTGTTATTATGTCCCTTTGCCATTTCCTGAAGACCATTTTTAAGAGCACTTCAGTGGGGCTGGACTTTCCTTCCTTGTTTTCCTTCTACAGTGGTAGGACAGGTGGGGACACACCCATCTGGCTGGGGAGCTGATAAATCTTTCTGCGCTTCCATGGGGAAACAATCCAGATTCCTGGGAAACTGAATCAGTTAGAAAATCCTAAGTATCATCTCAAGTTTGGGATTTCCATTATTAGTCCTAGAAAAAGGCTTATTGTAGGCTTCTACAGCCTGGAGCAGTGCTGTAGTTACTGAGGTTCAGCAGAGTACCAGAGATGAGGTTTACCACCAAATCCTCAAAGTGATTTCAGGCACAGATTTTGAAGAAGGTTGCCTGGCTTCGAAGCAGTAATCTCCCTTGCACAAAGGTTCAGTGCCTTCTTGAGAGGAGGTAAGAAGATGAGTGTTAGGCAGAATTTTACTAACATTGCTTTGGATAGACATCAAGGACTGAGGATTTTTAAACATTTCTCAGTCACAGTTCTTAGACTCAAGAGCACTTAAAGCGTGTATCTAAAAGATTTTTCCTTTCTGTTTCCCCTTTCTTCAAAAAGGAAGCAATTATGAGGAGTTCAACTTTGATTGCTTGTTTGTTTTTTACTTTTTGTCCTGTGGGATTTAAATTACCTGTATTTTGGGGGCCAGCTCAGCAGAAACACACAACAGGAGCAGTGTGCTTGCAAGCAGATTGTGCAAATGTTTCTTTTGTGGTGTGTTTTCTTTTGTATCGCTGTAGTCAGCGACTGCTCTGGATCCCATCCTAGGACACAAGCCAAGAATGAGAAATAAGGCTGCAAGCGAGACAACAATTCACAACCACGGTATTGTTTGACTTGGAATACTCACCGGGCTAAAACCTACAACAGGAATACAAGATGCTTTAAGTAGCAGATGCTGATTTTAATCTTTCTGGTAGTTAGGGAGTCCACCTTGCCCAGCCCACGGAGCCAGGAGGGACCTGGCAGAGGGATTTCTTCCTGGCTATGTCAGCGAGGAAATGACAGCAGGAGCAGCGGCTGTGAAGCACCCAAGGTGATCAGCAGTGCAAGTAGGAAGCATATGAATGTAGGCTTTGTTAGGGAAAAGAACTGTGCTATCAGAGAAAGTAAGCAGCAGCAGATGAAGATGAATGGTCAAAATGGGGAAAATATAACTGTGTTTAGTCTCTAGGAGTTTCTAGCCAAAAACACAACAGCCTTTGAGCATACACATTACATGAAAAGGCAAAGATAAAACTGTTTTGCTACAATATGGAAACAAAAAAACATAGGCAAAGGAAAACAGACACTGGGGGTTTTATTCTGCTTAAAGAGGGAGTAAAACATTAAAAACTGCTGCAAAATTCTGACATCAGAGTAGGATAAGAGAGCAACAGATAGTAACCAACACCTCTGCTATGAAGTAGTAGAACAGTTTTAGAAATGTGTAGCCTAGATATTAGAGTAAATCAATGTAATACAACGCAAATGCTTAATGAACACTCCATTTTACAATGCAGCTTTAAAATTGTTTAGGAGACATTATTGTATAAAAATAGAGTTTGGGAATATACCACAAATTACTGTACAGGACTATATAAACTCTCTAATTTCTAGAGCTATTTTTGTTTGACTTTTTCAGAAAATGTTGACAAAAATTTTTTTGATGAAAGAGAAAACCTCTCAGAGCAGTTTGTGGTTTCCTAATCCAGCCCACTCTCCCAGTTCCTGTCTGTCTTTGAGAATGCTCTGGGTGGGATCCAAAGCCTGTGAAAGCAATGGACAGGATCCCACTGGCATTCAGCAGGTGGGACATGAATGCCAAGTCAGTGTCGGGATGCCTCTTGAAAGCCATATCTCTCACTGCAGATCCCAAACATTACATCTAGGCCTGAAATAATCCTCTGTAAAGCAAGCTACAAAGGCTTTGGGTGTTTTACGTTCACACTTGCTAGTGAAAATGAAATGGCAAATAGTAAATTTGTAAGGATGGCAATTACAAAATGAAAATAGCCCAGGCATATTCATTGGAAAAGTTATGTATTGCACTTTCCAAGAAGGGAATGCAAATTGTCCTATTCAGGCAGGAAGGCCCAGAGCTATCAGCTCAAGCAGTGCCTGTACCCTGGACCTGCATCAACTGCAGTTTTGCTGTCAGAGGGATGCTGAAGCTCTCCAAGCTG
>WBNQ01027439.1:3447-20500 GCA_013401375.1 Spizella passerina
AAATATCTTTTTCTCTGAGGTTTCTAATTTTACAAAGAGCATGATGAATCTTTGACCCATCTTAAGCAACAGTGTGCCTAAGAAATGGCATGCATACCAAACTCGATCAGTATTTCTTTCAGGCATTTTAGTCCAGACAGGGAAGTTATCTGAGGTTGTGAATATCAGCAAACACAGGCTGACAGCTGCAGTTAAATTAAAGAAAGAGCCATGGCAGCCCCAGTGCAAGTTGAGGCACTTTAGGGAGCAATATCTAAACAGGGGCTTTCTGAATATCACTTTTGGCTTGAATCCCTCCTTGAGTTGAAGTTTGGGTGTTGGTACATCCACTAGCTGTACTACTGGTTACAGTTCAGCAACAAGCTAGCTCTGGAAAATATCCCAGCCACTTCTGGATTTAGAGGCCTTAAAACATTTTTTGAAATCTGGCCCCATAATCAGCTGCATAAAGAAGGATCTTAGAGACCATCACCAAAGCACAGCTGACATGAACAAGATTTTCTGTTGTTCTTCGTCCCCATCTCCTTCTCTGACATCTTCACCAGGCTGCTGAATGGTATCCAAACCTGTACATGAAAGAAGGCTGGTCCTTGCGTGGCCTGCAGTTTGAAATCAGATGCCGAAATCAGGAAGGAAAACAGTCAAACCCTGTTCTTTGGTGAGAGTTAAGTATGAAAAGCCATGGCCCTCCTTCAAGCACCAGTATAATTGGGTGAACCTTGTTTTGGGCTTGTCAGAGCATAAGTGCACCCAATAGCTATTCCCCTTTTCTACAGGACATGTTTTCCCAAATTGACAATGCAAGGTCAGGAAACTGCAGACTCCCCTTTGACTTTCTACCTCGGCAGTGACTGCAGGTATGGATGTGAAAGATGTTTAAGGACCTTAGGGAAATTAAGACAAAATCACAGCTGTACTACTTAAGAAATGTAGGAATAGAAAGGACATGGTTAAATTAAAAGGGGTGTTCTGTTGTTCAGATCTGGGAACATGGAATACAAGCCAGGTCTGGGCAGTGAATGTTAAAGCAGCAGTAAAATGGGCAACATTAAAAGTATAAAAGGACTATTATAAACTCCTGATTTAGCCTTCTTAATAAAATCTGAAAGCTTGCATTGCTGCCAGTAAGGGCTACTGAAAGTGTGACTGTGTTAGTACAGGTGGGGCCAGGGAGAGGGAAAGAATGAGAAAACAGAGCATCAGGAGAAAGTGTGCTTTTATTGTCTGATTTTGGTTTTCATTAGCAGAGTTTGTAATGCAAAAAGGGTAGCTAGATTGCTCTACTTTATGTAGTGAAGAAAAGCCTGAGGAATCCTCAGAGAAAATGAAGAGAAAGAACTCATCCTTTTTGGCATGCTCCATTTTTCATCTTTGAATTCAGAGATCTCAGGCCCAAGGCAATATCTAAACTAAGGAGAAGGCAGAAGAGTTTAATTTCTTCTTTTTGGTCTGGCCATAAGGAAGAGGTCATTTGATGTCTCTTAATGCTTTTTTACTGTCCACTGATGTAAGCCAAATGACCTTGGACTGGTTAAGACCTGATAACCCGTCTTCTTCTTGCAAAGAACGTAAGATGTTCTTAGTCCACAAGAAAAATGACTGATCCTCTGAAAGGTTCCCCATCTATGCCTCTGTTGACTGCACAAGGGCTTAATCAGCTGTTCTTTGTCATGGAAGTACCTTAGCTACATGCTGAACTAAGGTGCCTGGGGGCATTGAGTGACAAAATGGGAACTTTTGGGATACTGTGAGTGGCTCCTGTCAGTGCCGCTTTCACCAGAGATGTCAACCTGCTCTTCATGGGCACTGGATTTCTTGCAACGTGTCACCAGTCAGAAATTCAAAGTGCTGAAGGCCCTGGACAGTGGCTAGAGACTTTATTATTAGCCTATGACTAAGAGAGCTCTGTTCTATTTGCCTTTTTTCTCATACACCATATGTTGAATCAACTGATGAATTGTCCCCTGAAGAACTCTGGCTTCTTCCCGTTGCTCTTTCTCTTTTGACTCTTTAGGACAGCTTCTAAAATAATCATGAACTAGAATTAAAATAGCTAAAAATTAAACAGATGTTGACCCTGATCTTTCAACTGTTCCTTTCAATTTTAGTTACTCTTGTTAAGACATTTAATGAGGGACACAGAGTATTTTTATTATATTAACTAATTCCAGCAATCATCTCATTTGTGTCATGCAACTGCTACTATTGATTAAGTCAAAGCAGCTTTTTATTCTTAGCAAAAGTAGGATAGATCTAGTTGTGACTGGCCAACACATTTGGTTTATTCTGGTGATCTGTGACAGAAATCAGAGTAAAATAGAAAATCATTGAAAGACTGTTTCCCACAGTTCTGAGTTAGCAATGGATTTAGATTGACCTAAGTCTTCCATAATGCAGGCATGAATGAGGATCTTTGAGTATAATCAATTTTTCCTTTCTCAGTGAACAGTACAACATATTTATCTGTATGAATGTCTGTATTTACAGGATAGGGCTTCATGAATAATTTGGCAGATCAGATTCAGAGAAATGGTGTGGCTTGGTAACGTGAAGAACAAGGTAGGTGGTACCCTGAGTACCTGCCCTCCTTCACAGAGTGCTCATCACCTTGCAGGATTAATCCCTTTCTGAGGGCTGTTATGGTTCACATTTACAATGACCAGCTCACCCTAACAAGAAACAAGCTATGTTTCAAACTTTGATCCAAACATGAATTGGCTGCTGGTCAATTGAACAGAAATTAGATCATCACTCACTAGGCCAAAGGCATCAACAATATGTTGATGTATTTCTCAATAGCAATTTCTCAAAATCATTCTGCAGCTGTAATCAGGGAAGCCAACAGAGGTTTGTTTCTGTACTGCCTTTTAGGTCTGTCATTTTGGGTCCAAGAAGAGCCAGCTGTGGTCAGCTCTAGTGCATGGAGAGAGCTCTGGAGAGACAAGGAAAAGAATCAGGTGAAAATTTGTAAACTCTGTTTCCTGATGCTGCAGTCCTTAACCTGAGCAGGCTGTAAGATAGGTGTGGACAAGAGCAGGAATTTCTGGACAGTTAGGCCCCCAGAGATTATAACAGAATCCAAGATGTTATAGGACAAAATGCTCTGATCAGTCCTTGAATTTCAACTGAAGAAATAACAGACAGAGGTAGGGAATCAAGATCAAGTGAGATGCTAGTGCAATAAATACAGTTAATTTTATGTCAGGAACACATTGTAAAAGGCAGGAAAAGCAGCTGTTTGATCCTGTGTTCATAAGCAATACATGTCTTACAGGTCTGTGATTGTCTGCTATACATCATGTTCTCAGTATTTCCATTTTTATTTTATTCCAGACAATTATAAATGGCTAATATTCCCACAAGTACAAAGCTACAATGATGTACTTTCATCTCCTTCTGAGGACTTCATGTCATTTGAGGAATAAGAAAACATCCTCTAACTAGACTGTTTACTCCAAACCAGAAATATACCCACAACTGGAACAGAGTACAAGAGTGTCTCCCATTCCAAAGGGTGTCTGAAGATTCCTGTCAAAGATCAAAGGACTGTGCAAAGGGTTGTGTGCATGGGGGAATCTGTGTGCAGTTTATGCACTCTGCTGGATAAGAAATGCTTTGAGCATGGCTGCAAAAAAAAAAAAAAGAAAAAAAAGGANCACCAACCACAGGGTAACTGTTCCTCTGTCAGCAAATAATTATGAAAACTGGTAAATATTTCTAGTCGTAATCTTCAAGAATGACGATGGCTCAGTATTATTATTGATTAGTTGATTAATTCACCTACTAGAGATCTGAAGGTCCAACTCTGATGACTCAGAGAATGTCAGTGTGATGCCATATGATGCAGTTTGTTTTTCCATATGCTTTCCTGAAATCCCTAGGAAATTACTCTCACAAAAGCATATTAAAAGGTCTTTATTAATATAGCAGAGTTAATCAGAGTATAATCTAGGAAATGCCTGAAGTGCCACAAGCAGCCGACTGTTACTCCTCTGAGGTATTGCAGCCTCCACTAATAAAATATCACAACCAAAATTATAATAAAAAAAGCAAACAGATTTTTTTGGGGGTCAGTCATGCTGTACTCACTTTGAAAATGACTGCATGGTAAGGTGAGATTTTAAAAGTTCCAAACAGAAGCAATTAAGTTGGTGAAAGAAAATATAGCTATTTGCAAATCTGCCTTCTCCTCCTTCACTCTCCAGTACAAGAGTACTCCTAAGGGACCAGTTAATTTCTGCATGTGTATGTGCTGTTCTTTAGGTCACAGTACAGCAGACTGAGACACAGAAGTTCAAGCCAAAATTGTTTAGCAATTAAGAAAGTGTTGCAAGGTGAAGTTGTGAGGGAAATAATAAAAAGGAGGTCTTTAGTATCATAACTTTTTCAGTGGGTCTGAAACATATGTTTTAATCTAAGATACATACTTGAGATATATAATTTTGAATTAGGTTAGACTTAGATGTTTAAGAGAATTCATGAAAGAGGGGCAAAGTTATATACATTGTACACTGTGTAATGTTTTGGTTTAAGGGTCTCTAGTTATCAGTGAATAAGTGCAATGTAAATTGTTAGTAGTGACATACGTTAATAATAAAACCTGAGAAAACACCGATAGTTATAAGTAGCCCAGATTCTGAGCACTTTACAGCTAATGGAATCCCTGTCTTACAGCAAGGAATAATTTTCCAGCAGGCCAGTGAGATATCAGCACAAATTAAGACTTTTCCACTGTCACAAAGAACACTTTGGATTGAATCAGGGTCTCCTGAGTCTTAGCCCAGCCTTCACAGCCTTAAGCAATTGTAGGTAAACCCCTTCACGCTAACTAAAAATAGGCTAAATACATTATAAATGGCAAGCTTTTGAGAATTGTATTTTCTCAACAACCAGCCATGGAATACAGAACAAAGCAGAGCCCAAGTGTTAATTGCTCCAAGCCCATAATTAAATGCAGACATACTGTACTCTGACTGTGATTCTTGAAAGCATGCCCACTAGTTTTTTTTTTCCCGTGCAATAAAAAAGAACTCCATCATAATTTTGTTTGAGTAAATGCAGTTAGCAATAGCTGACGTGACAATAGGTTATAGGCATAGCTATGATCAGAAATGCCTTCACATATTAGCAATAAGCTAAGAAAAAAAAGGCAATAGTCAAGCCACTACAAATTACTGTGCTCATTAACATCCAGTACACTCTAGAAAGCAGTGAGTGCGCATGTGTTGATTTTGTGGTTCTGCCAGGGAGTGGCCCTGGGATCAGATTTAGTGCATGCCTGTCTGCATGAGCCCATGCACTGAGTTGGACAGATGCAAACCTCTCTGGCCCAGAAGTCAAACACTCACATCAGCACAGTACATGAGAAACCTCGTGTGTGTTTCTTCCTTGCTGTTATGTCTTCACGGGTCTGGACCAAAGGCCAAGCTGCCCATACCAGACCGAAGAGTCTGCAGCTGGAGCCAGCATCACCCCTCCTGCACTCGTGAGCTGAGCTAGCACCAGCAGCTTCCACTGACTGACAGCGTGCAAGTCCTCTCATCCCTCTCCAAGTCTGACCTTCACTGTTGGCTTTATTTAGGAGCTAAATGAAAGTTGAATATTTATGATTTAAATGTGCCAAGATCAAGACTTTACTTTCCAATTAATTTCAAGTGGTTGGTTTAATAAACAAGAAATCCCTTCCAAAAATCGAATCGACACGTTATATGCCTTCAGGGCTTGGACCCNCCCTTTTGAATGTACTAACCTGTTTTGTAACACCATTATAATAATTTAACCTTTATTTTGAACTGAGATATCAAGGATTATAGAAAGAAAAATAATACTGAAGGACTGTTAAAATGGACAGTTTTCCACAAAAGGCATTAATTTCCAGTGGTCTAGCAAAGGCTTGCACTTGAGAATGGGAAGATACTTTCAGAGCAATAAATGATGACTGAAAACCCCAACCCGAGTTTCACTGTTCCTCTGTCAGCAAATAATTATGAAAACTGGTAAATATTTCTAGTCGTAATCTTCAAGAATGACGATGGCTCAGTATTATTATTGATTAGTTGATTAATTCACCTACTAGAGATCTGAAGGTCCAACTCTGATGACTCAGAGAAGTGTCAGTGTGATGCCATATGATGCAGTTTGTTTTTCCATATGCTTTCCTGAAATCCCTAGGAAATTACTCTCACAAAAGCATATTAAAAGGTCTTTATTAATATAGCAGAGTTAATCAGAGTATAATCTAGGAAATGCCTGAAGTGCCACAAGCAGCCGACTGTTACTCCTCTGAGGTATTGCAGCCTCCACTAATAAAATATCACAACCAAAATTATAATAAAAAAAGCAAACAGATTTTTTTGGGGGTCAGTCATGCTGTACTCACTTTGAAAATGACTGCATGGTAAGGTGAGATTTTAAAAGTTCCAAACAGAAGCAATTAAGTTGGTGAAAGAAAATATAGCTATTTGCAAATCTGCCTTCTCCTCCTTCACTCTCCAGTACAAGAGTACTCCTAAGGGACCAGTTAATTTCTGCATGTGTATGTGCTGTTCTTTAGGTCACAGTACAGCAGACTGAGACACAGAAGTTCAAGCCAAAATTGTTTAGCAATTAAGAAAGTGTTGCAAGGTGAAGTTGTGAGGGAAATAATAAAAAGGAGGTCTTTAGTATCATAACTTTTTCAGTGGGTCTGAAACATATGTTTTAATCTAAGATACATACTTGAGATATATAATTTTGAATTAGGTTAGACTTAGATGTTTAAGAGAATTCATGAAAGAGGGGCAAAGTTATATACATTGTACACTGTGTAATGTTTTGGTTTAAGGGTCTCTAGTTATCAGTGAATAAGTTCAATGTAAATTGTTAGTAGTGACATACGTTAATAATAAAACCTGAGAAAACACCGATAGTTATAAGTAGCCCAGATTCTGAGCACTTTACAGCTAATGGAATCCCTGTCTTACAGCAAGGAATAATTTTCCAGCAGGCCAGTGAGATATCAGCACAAATTAAGACTTTTCCACTGTCACAAAGAACACTTTGGATTGAATCAGGGTCTCCTGAGTCTTAGCCCAGCCTTCACAGCCTTAAGCAATTGTAGGTAAACCCCTTCACGCTAACTAAAAATAGGCTAAATACATTATAAATGGCAAGCTTTTGAGAATTGTATTTTCTCAACAACCAGCCATGGAATACAGAACAAAGCAGAGCCCAAGTGTTAATTGCTCCAAGCCCATAATTAAATGCAGACATACTGTACTCTGACTGTGATTCTTGAAAGCATGCCCACTAGTTTTTTTTTTCCCGTGCAATAAAAAAGAACTCCATCATAATTTTGTTTGAGTAAATGCAGTTAGCAATAGCTGACGTGACAATAGGTTATAGGCATAGCTATGATCAGAAATGCCTTCACATATTAGCAATAAGCTAAGAAAAAAAAGGCAATAGTCAAGCCACTACAAATTACTGTGCTCATTAACATCCAGTACACTCTAGAAAGCAGTGAGTGCGCATGTGTTGATTTTGTGGTTCTGCCAGGGATTGGCCCTGGGATCAGATTTAGTGCATGCCTGTCTGCATGAGCCCATGCACTGAGTTGGACAGATGCAAACCTCTCTGGCCCAGAAGTCAAACACTCACATCAGCACAGTACATGAGAAACCTCGTGTGTGTTTCTTCCTTGCTGTTATGTCTTCACGGGTCTGGACCAAAGGCCAAGCTGCCCATACCAGACCGAAGAGTCTGCAGCTGGAGCCAGCATCACCCCTCCTGCACTCGTGAGCTGAGCTAGCACCAGCAGCTTCCACTGACTGACAGCGTGCAAGTCCTCTCATCCCTCTCCAAGTCTGACCTTCACTGTTGGCTTTATTTAGGAGCTAAATGAAAGTTGAATATTTATGATTTAAATGTGCCAAGATCAAGACTTTACTTTCCAATTAATTTCAAGTGGTTGGTTTAATAAACAAGAAATCCCTTCCAAAAATCGAATCGACACGTTATATGCCTTCAGGGCTTGGACCCCCTAGGCTACCTTCTGCTTATGTTTTATTTGCATCCAGCACATTTGCTTTGTGAGTGAGTGTCTAGGTCTGCAAGAACAACCAGAGCTGAGATTTTGTATGATTACTTGTGGATGCTAAAGTCAAACACCGAAGCTAATAGACTCCTGTTAAATATGGGCAATAATTATCGTTTCCTTTAGAGGGTGGGCAGCATGAGGGCATTGCTCTCATCACCACCTGTATGTTGGTGAGGTTCCCCCCAGAGGGCAGGAAGGCAGGGATGTTGTTGCTTTCACTGGGAGGGCCCCTCTGGGGAAGCCCTGGTCTCATGCTTGCTCTTTGGAAGTGCACTGAACCAAGATACAGATTACCTGAACCAAAATGCTCATGGTCTACCTCCTTCCCTCCCCCTCAGCACCACCTATCCTTTGGGCATTTACCATCTGTTTCCAGATTCCCATGCAGAGAGGGGTTAAAAGCTTTGCTACATTTACATCCTATGCTCATGTCGACTTTGTACCACAATGGTTTCCTCTGTGCCCCAGCAGTACTGGCTGGTAATTTGAAAGTTGCTTTATGATCCCTGCAGACTGAAATAAACTTGTAAGTGAGAGGTAAAGCCTTGTGCCTGAATAGTGCTATAAAGCTGTTTAACTCCAGCAAGTTATACAATCCCAAATAACATCCCCTTGGGGGCTGAGTAAATTCTTGTGGGAGAGGAGGATCCAGATACTGTGAGGGGAGTGCTCCATAGCTGCTCTGCTGCCAGTGGTGTCAGGGCTTTTCCCTGTGATGCAGACTGTGCATCCATTATTCCTCCTTCTGCAGGCCACTTGCTTACACACCCCACTGCAAAGCCACTCCCTGAGATTGCAAAGAGGTCTTCTGACTTCCATTTGAACCTCCCATGTATCTCTAACTCTGATCTGCTTATTTCCTGAGCAGGTATACCTGGGGGTTTTCCCTCATTGGTACCCAAATATAATCCAGCTAGTGAATTAATCAATGAACTTTTCCCTCCTGTATCAGCTCTATCCCCTACTGTGACATTTGAATTCTGTCTTGCATATTTCCTTAGAAATAAGACACTAAACCTGAGGAACCTGCGTTTACTTTAGGGAGGCTCGGACACAATCCCAACATCTTCCTGGAAAAAAACATAAATTGTTCCTTTCTGATTTTGTCCTGTGGTTTCAAACAAGAAATATAATTCTTCTGAAGATGTGAAACATGATGCCATTATTAAAAGGCAGGTGTGTGCTCAACCAAGAAGCAATAGGAGCATTTTGAACAGGTAAACCATCCTTGTAAACTGCCTTAGAAATTCTTATTAATACCAGTAAATAATACTATTAGTTCTATATTTAAACTGTTTTAGGCCCATGGAAATGCAGGGAGAGAGCTGACTTCACCGGTGAGAACTGCAGCCATTATTTTGGCAGCATTGAACCTAGATTTATGGTATTCCATTAAGCAGGAATGCATTAACTCTACAACTGTCACCACTGCATTGATGTCAAAGGAAGTGTTCTGCCTGGCTTTGCTGACTTGATTGATGGAAAATAGTATATCAGTCTGGTTGCTCTCTCTCTGATGAGAAAGGCAAGTATCCTGGACCCCTGAAGCTATAGCAGAACTCAATTTTTTTTTCTACTCTTGGCGAATTTTCCTGCATTCTTTGGCCCTGGCTATGGAAAAGGAAAAATAATACAGTTGACTTTTTTACATTGCCCAGAGAGGAAGCAACCCAAGAGGCAGAGCAATGAAGTTGAACCCGTCTCGCCTTCCAGTCCGGTTCAATTTCAAGCTTCGGTTTTGCACAAATAATATCAAAAGTGGGCCAGACTTAAACAGCAAACTCAAACAACTGCATACTTGGAGATCTCTGCAGATTGAAACTCAGACAGAATCTGGATTGCAGGACAAAGATTTCTTACCATGGATCCACTCTCCCAGCAGACTGAAAAAATATTGGCTTCATCTCTGGTGAATACTTAAAATAGCACCTATTCCTGTAGCACATTAAAAAGGCACATATTTTTTCTAAAGGGGGGAAGTTCTTCTCTTGCTCTTGAATAGACTGAGAATTGAGACACACAGGAAATGTCTAGTGAGTAAAATAAGCAGGGACCATGCTCTGGCCCTGAGGCCAGGCAGCGCAACATGGCTCAGCTCTACATACCACAGCCTGTTCTTTCCCTTCCCCACCCCCAGACTCCGGGTGTTTGAGTTGAAATTGCCTGATGGGGATGGACCCTGGCACACGCTGTCCCCTGAAGCGTGTCTGTGTGTTGTTTGGAAGAAGGGCAATCAGCACAGCAGTCCCTGTGCTTGGGAGTGTGCAGGAATTACAGAGCACGGACAACTGCCGGCCTTTTGCCGCTGTCCTGCTCCCTGCCAGGGTAGGCACAACAAAAGGAGCTGTGCATCCTTTTACAGCCCCTAAAGGGACTTGGCAGAACACCAGCATTCAAGTCTGTGAATATGATCCTTGAAACGTATTGGCATTTCAGCTTCCAGCAGCAAGCTGAACCAGGTGGGTAACGTTCTGCATCTGGGAATGTTCCTTCGGTTGCGAAAACCCAAGATGTTTGCCTTTCTGCTCTGAAGGCCTTCATTCAACAACAGCATGGAGAGGACCACTGTCAGGTGAAAAAAGCCATGTAAGGAGAAGGCAGGATCCATTTGATTACATTTGGTCCATTGATAGCATTTGCAAATGTGTGTACATGCATACATGTGCGCACACACACACACACACATGAGGTGTGCACATGTGCATGCACACTCCAAGAGGCAGTGCCCAGTAAAATGTCTCAGCACCATCTACAGCAAACAGGTTCTGCAAAAACCAGTGCCAAGTGATGTTCCCACGGTCACGCAGTGTGGAGGACTTCCCATGTCTCCCCATGTGCTCCCTTCTGTAGAAGGCCCAGTTGTTGTGGAGCAGATCAAGGACTTGAAAAATCTGAATTCCTCAAAGACCAAAGGGAAAGGACAACAGCTAACAGACTATATTCTAGGCATAAGAGAGAGAGGAAACAATAAAACATATTTTTTCAGAGTTTTGTTTTCATTTTGGATCAAGAAGTAAATTCCTATAATGGAAGATAATATTTAATCAGCTTCTTGCCCATACTCATTGATGGTTTTGATCCTATGGAGGAAAAAAAAATATTGGGATCTAACTTTCTGTTAGATTTCTTTCTGTATTATTATTAGAAATCCTCCCTGTGGACTTAAAACTAATGTTCTCTTTACAGAAATAATCTCTATAATTCATAATATTTTTGGCCTGAAATTAGTCCTTCCACAAAGACTTCTCATCTCAGCTGGGAAAAATTAGTCTCTTTACTGTCTTCCCTCACTGCCCTCTTCTGTTACTCATCTGCTCATACTTTATTTCATCCAAAAGGAAGAGGCTTACACTGAATTAATGAATCAGCATTTCTGGAGTTAAGATGTGGGGAAATCTCACCCCTGCACATCCTCTCACCATTGCTGTGCTTATCATCATCTTAAATTGGTTTGTCAGCCAGCCACTCACCTCAGCTGATGTTTCTTGCTATGCCAGTGTTACAGTCCCTAAAAGAAATCATAAATTATGGCATGTAGCAAGGTTGATATACCATTGAGCTAAAAAAAATCACTCAGAATGTTGTTGCTGATATTTCCCTCACAGTATCTTATAAAAATGGATGTTTCTAATTTAAGTTTTTACTTTTTTTCCCAATCATTTTCATTCAAGTCTCATACTTTTATTAAAAATGAGCTATGGAGCTAATTCAATTAATTGAGTTATTTCAGAAATTATTTACACAGATTATTCCATGAACCATAGACTCTTGATTCTTTATCTTCTAAAATGTATTTACAAATTAGGTTTCTCTAAATAGCTCCCATGTAAGAAGTGGTACTGCAGCAATTTGGTGGTGTTGCTTGGGGGCTACTTGTACTCACTCCATGGGAAGTTCAGTGTGAGACACATATAAAAGGTTGTAAACACAATTGTGTACACAGAGGTTTGAAGACAGGTCTTTTCCACAGCAAGGAGCAGATTTTTCTCTGTATTTGCTTGGTCATCATCTTGTTCTTTCTTATACACTTAGTCATCACTGTTTTAGAGTACCAGACAATGTGATTCAGCAATCTTCAGGCAAAACACAGCACAGATGTGTTTGGCCAGTCTGCTGGCTAATTGATAATATATCAGCTGACAGTCTGCAGGGGCACTGCCTGCAGATGTCTCTCCTTGAGAGTTCTGATGACCATTATGAAAGTATTAAGCTTTAAATTTTGTATTTTTGTAAAGAACTCTGGTGAGCTGACAGACATTTAAATACTCTGAAATAAATGTGCTAAACACATTCCTGACTATCAGATTTTATGACCAAAATCTGCAGTTGCCAGGGCCTTCTTTTTTGCATATCCAGAGAAAGTATTGATGGAAAGGAAGCAGCATAACCTTTATTTGATAATATATGTTTTTATTGTTTGCATAAACCCAGTTAGGAAACCAGAAAACCCTGTGCAGCAACCTAAGGCACACACGCTCATACCTCTGTTTGATTTCAGACTTTCAAATAACCATTGGCAGGACCAGCAGAACACAACGTGCATCTGTGTCTCTGCTTTGCTTCCCATTGCCATGACAATTATCTGTGTGAAACTGGTTCATTACAGTAATATGTGCTTCACTATAACAGACATAGTCAGTTTGGTACAATGGCTCTTCAGAGGATTTAGCTTTTTATTACGCTGAATCAAAGTGAAAGAAGCAATCTGACTGCATAGCGACTTTGGAGCTGAAACATGTTTTATCCATTCATTTTTCAACAAGCTTTCAAAACTATATTGCATAAAGTTTGTTTTAGCTATCAAAAAAAAAACCCTATCAAGATGTGTTACTCATTTTAAACAAATGTTCCTATTGTAGTGTCAGATTTACATCTTTTTCTGGCTCTGACTCAGATGGATTCTTCATGGGGATCAAAGCGATAAAGTTCATTACATCAGAAAACTCACTTAGATCAACTTACAGTACTTCAATGAAAGTGAGTTTCCTTTGCTGGAACAACTTAAAGTGTATGCATACATTTTGATGTTCTTGGTTGCAGTCTTGTGATTTTCTCAGCCCAAATACTCTGCTCTCCAGAGACGCAGAAAAAGTCATGCAAATATTCCACATTTACGCCCATTATGTACAGGAGGCAATGTTGAAAGTTGTAGCTTTAACAGAAATTGAAGACATTTAGCACTCTATCAAGAGCTTGAATGCATCTTTGAGGAAGTATTTTTACTCTCTTCATAGAGTTCATGATTTTGGCAGCAGGCAGACACAGATTAGGTTGCATATTTAATGAGCTATATCATTTTGGTCTGAAAGCTTTTCCTACAGAATACTGTCCTACTGTTCAAACAGTACCATTCCTTAGCATCTCCTCACCTACTCATAAAAATGAAAGTAAGATTGGGTAAAGAATGTTTTAAACCATTTTTAATGGAAAAATGCAGATCCATCCATTGGAACATTTTATTAGAAGATGTCATTTCCATAAATTTTACAAAGGTTTGAGGGATTCAGAATGTAGTGGCTGGTCAGAGGGAATAGGGTAAGTTGTGGACACATAGGATGAAATTTCCAAACAACCACATTTCCTGAGTTTGTCTCAGCTGTTAAAATGCTGGATCTTCTGAGCTGGAGTTTTTTCCTTCTATTAAAACTGGTTGAACTTGAGGCCTCATTGCATTGCAAGACAAAAGCAAATGGCAAACACTGGAATTTTTTTTCCAGAACAGAATTCTTGTTTCTCAGACAACCACCCCTCTTTGTAAGTGAGTAAAATGGATGGCCCCATCATCTTTTATTTGTACAAGATTTCTGATGTTATGCCACATGACTTTATTGGACAGCATTTCTTCCTGAGCTGAACTCCATAGCTCATGATTACTAGTCAACTGTGTTTTCAAATGGTTAAATATTTCTGCCAGCAGTTGCTTATCACAAATCTTATGTATCACAAATTGTGATATAGCTGTCTGAGTTTTCCCCAAATTAGCTTTTCCCACCACTTCAATCTCTGGAGGGGAACGTCCTTTGACATGTCCACCTGGCCAGAGCCCCTTTTACAATTGCCAGGTAGAAAGTACTTCCATTCTACCCCCAGACAAATCCCACAGTAAATGGAAGAGGTGAGGCAAAGACAAGACTTGAGGAATGCAGAGTGGTTCATGCCATGATTACTGAGAGTATTGATCAACTACTATATTGCCCAGACTACCAGCCTGTGTGACAGAAAAGCTGACCTGTGCAAAGATAAGTAAAGTACTCAGCAAAATGGATTTTCCCAGAGCTAGAAAGTGATGGGTTAAAGGCATGTGTTTCCCTGCATTCTTAAAGTGCTAACTGTGAGCAATTGTAAATGATGCATGGGTAGTATAGGTCTAAGTCTAAGTGCTGCATAAGTACCTACACAGTTTTGCTTACCAAGTGAGTCTTAAAAACGATCACTGAAGACTTGCAGAGTTATGCTAAATATGGGATCAGTCAAGCTACAAGGTATAATTGTATATGAGTGTCCTCTCTTTGTCCTTCCAAACCCATTTCTATGTCTGGCATTAAAACCAAGGCCCAGAGAGACTACCAGACATGAATCCCTACTGTCCAGGGCTTAGCACTAAGTCATATTGAAAAATTGAAATCAAATCCCTCTGCTCCCTTGTCTTTCACAAGCTGGGGAGAAGAAACCGATTTCAAAATGAAGAAAAATATGAGAACCTCAGGAAAACAGATGATTTCAAGAAATTTCCACAGTGTTGAGATGAAATCTCACTGGAGATTTTTATGGAATTTCATTGCAACAAAGCCAGAATGTGAATCTTAGGCAAGGCTCAGCCTTTAACTTGAAGTCCAAAGCTTGACTTAAAGGTGATCTGGACCCATATCTGGTCAAAAACTTCTGAATTTATGTCTTAAAGAAGCCTTTAGCTGTCTTTTAAATAAGCCTTTAGCTTATTTCCTTTTTTTAACTCCTGGCTGATGTGCTCCTAATTGTAAAGTTAAGAAGAGAGGTTTTTCATTTTATTATTATTATATTAACTTACATTTATATGGTATTTTCTATCCCCCAAATTCTTAAGTGCATAGGAAACCACACAAAAGGATCTCTTAATCCAATGCTGAAAAACAACTCTTAATGCACTACCACATAACAGCTTAATAGAGGACATTCACCAGGAGTCTTTAATGACAACAAACAAACAAAACCTTGGTTTTAAGTTTCACCCCCAACCCATCAGCTCCAGCAGTGTCCTAACCTCCAGACTGAGCTGCAGTTCAGTTCTAACTCCACAGAGAGACTGCCATGCACTAAATCACAGCTGCCACTCCCAGCAGCACCAACACATTCCTCAGAGCCCTTCTACTCAAGCCCTTGTCAGCCACAAATCCACTCCAACCCGTGAGATGCAATATGCCTGTGCTGGAAAGTGTACAGAAGGGTGATAAAGGGAAGAAGAACATCAGAGAAAAGATACTTCCCACCAAACAATCCACCTGACACCCCTACTTTAAGTCATCCTCCTGTTTATAAAACACACATAAAGGAACTTGCTTAAAACATAATACCACTGAGGCACAGGAGTCAAGCTATTAACACATAAAGCTGAATCAATAAATTACATTAATTCATGTATTGATCACATAACCTATTTTAAAAATAAGTGTAACAGCCCCTCTGGTAATATAAAACATGAACAAACATACTTTTCAAATGATACCTGAGTTATCCCTCTCCCCAGATGTACCTAGGCTCATTCAATAACATTGGCAATTCACACAGGCTGTCTAATTTTTAATGGAGTGCATCAGCAAAAATAAATTCCTGAATCGACCTGAATATTTTGATAACAAATTATCTGAAAAACCTTTGTGCACTGTGCTGAAACTCAGACCTAGGACCTTAACTTTTTCAGTTACCAGTCTTTTAAAAATATGCAGGGATGAAAAGCGTTCCTCGAAATATTTGGATGGCACATATGTATGCAAGTCAAATAATGTAGGAGCAGAAAGCAAAAAAAAAATTGTTATGAGAGCAGATGATGAGACCAGTAAACGAAACCAAAATGTGTTTCAAAGGGCAAGACTTGCAACTGCTAAAGCTGGAGGCTTTAGCAAGGCTGACTATCAAGTTGGGAAGCCTCATTTTTATATGTCCAACTAGATACACCTCTAGTTTTCACAGGAAGTCTTGAATTTGGGCACTTCACATTGCAACAGTTATTTGAATATTTAGTTGGAAAAGTGAAATTCTAGGAAACAAAGAATGAATTATTTTTGTGGATTGTATCTATGATGGAAAAGCAGCAGACAAAACCAAGTATTTGTTACAAGTTTGAGACTCAGCCATTTTCCTTTTCCAAGCAGAAGGCCATAAAAACAATACAGGTTCCCTTGCATGAATCTGGAAAGCCATGAACACTGTAATAGGCTAAGGCAGCTGCAGAGCAGGAATCCCGAGTGATAAGCAGCAGTAATGCTGGAATGCAAGAGCTAATGAATTGAGTCAATTGAGTCTCATTTAATTCCCTTCAACTTGTCATACACTTCTCCTGTAAAGTAATTTCTTAAGAGCTTAGCTTGATTGAGAAAAATTAAAAATACAGCACTAAAACAGGAGAAGGAGTATCAAGTCAGCTTTTTCCTCAGTAAACTATGCAAAACCTTACTGTACTATTAAGGTACACAATCCAATTACTAAAATATGTAAAATTGAAATAATAAACATGAAGTTTGATTAGACAGGGATATAAAAGCTGTGGTAGTAAAATCAACATTTGAATCAATCAAGTTTATGAAAATTAAACTAGCAGAGCCTGCATATATTACTTAAGCATGCAAGCGTTACTAAAGCATTCAACATTTATTAGGGAAAATACTGGAAGTTTTGTTTTCATCTAGAATGGTATCATGCACAGGCATGACCTTTGTCACCTCTTCAGTGCTAAGCAAGTGAGCTTATAATGAGGAGAGGTAAAAGACTTTTCATTAATTT